>JAQPPZ010010712.1:0-36930 GCA_028583015.1 Wollemia nobilis
GAAAGCACGAGGATACGGAAAAAAAGGAAAGTGCAAGTACGATGCTTTTAAAAACCAAACTTAACGTTAAAAGTCTATGTATTAAAATGGATAAAAAGAAAAAGAATGATCTAATCAACCACAAGATAAAGCAATATGAAATACCTAACCTATTTATGGATATGCTTTTAAAGTCGTGTTACACATACGTCTCCTTCATTTTTAGGAGATAGGAGCGTCAACATGTTTCTTATCGCATCCATGGATAGCAATCCTTTCCAGTATGCCCACATGTGTATTATGGGAGGACCAAAATGTCACCACCACTTGTATATATGATTGTTGACTCCTACTCCTACGATGTGGGAAGACCATGTTCAAGAAAATAGAAAATATTAGTAGCACTCAGAAGAATAAAACATGTATTTCCTGAGGCCTACCTGTGTATAGGAAATGTTAAACCGATAATAAGTGACATCCAAACGACCGGAAATTTGATAGAAGCAATATTACCAATGAGACCATCGCAAAAGAAGAGTCTATCTGAAATTCTCACATATTTGTATTCGCTCTTGGTGGGACTAAATTAACCCGCATAATTTCGGTTTAAAGCACCCTTCTTCTTACGTCCTATTCCTCGAAACCCAAATGACCTCAAAGTTGGGGTTAGCTAATTGGGGTTGTTTTGGGAAGACTGGAAGTCGATTTCTCCATTTGGCCTCTATCACCCAAATTTTGATGATGCCATATGCAAGTTATAAAGGCAAGAAATGACAAAAACCTCGTCAATTGCTTAGAATGGCTAGAAATGTAAACTACAAACTTTTTTAAATAACCCAGAATAACATGCAAAAGAAAAATCGTGAGAAATTTACCACGCTTTATTAATCTTGGGTGGTGGTGGTTAGAAGCATCATGATAACTGGGAGCGCCGGGGCAGGGACGCCACCATTTGGGGACTTGTTTCTGGATCAACCACTTGGGATGGGTCCAAAACCTCAACGTATGGGTGTTGTCACCAAATTTTGTAGGTATTGTGGCCAAATGCCGGGTTTGGGTATGGATTCATGCTTCCACACCCACCCATAACCTCCCTTCGAATGATATTAGGATGTGAAAAGCATAAATCACAGTAGGTATGTAAATTGGTAAGATTGCTGCTCAAATGCTCCTCTTTCTGTTTGGTTTTGGGTGAGAAATCTCACCAATTTATAGACCTAGGGTCTCTCTGCTTGAATTGCAAATGAGGGCACCCCTTGAGTTGTATGTCCTATTTGGGGAAAAATATTATTCCCCCGATTTAGAGTCTCCTTACATGAGGTCTTCAAAATCAAATACATGCATGACCGAAGTCTCTTCTTGATTTGAAGTCGTTCTCGCAATTGCATGGCTCCGAAGTTATAGTTAACTAGCAGTATTTGTCAAGGTTTGACTTTTTCTACCAAACCTCTCTATTCGTCCCACCCTAGAGCGATTGCTTAATCGCCTCGGTGGGATGAATACCAGCTTGTAGTCGTGTCCCAAGGTGGGGCGAGTAGCCAAAAAGGTGCCAAATTCTTGACCTCCAAACTACTTTTGGGAGTGTTTATTGATCACCTTATAGTACCGGGGGCGTCCCGGGGTCCGTGGTGTCAATGCGACCAACGCTGTTGTCACATAATCGATTGGTGCTATTTCTGTGTCACTGATGCCCTTTTAGGTAAAAGCATGCGAGGCACAACATTGAGCAAAATAGATAACCAAAGCACTAATGATTAGGGTTTCTTAAACCAAATCTTTACTTGCGTATGGGAAAGGGCACGATTCTTAATCCTGCTTCATTTGTGTCAGGAATTAATCTGTTAACCTTATTCATGAGGTGTTACTTTGGAGTTTGTGACATTGATTAGTCATGAATAGGCAAGGGCAACCTGTCTATGGAACCTTGAGTTCAAGTGATTCACTTACGCCATGTCTTGATCGCTTTTTGTGATTATTGCTTGTTTGTCTTCCAAGTGTGGGCATGATTGCCTTTGTCAATGATCCTTTGATTGCATGTTATTTCCTATTATTGGGTGTGTATTTGTTGATTGGTGACTTTGTGACTACCCCCTCAAGCGACGAATCAATGAGGGGGAATGACCGACATGGAGAAAATTGATGAGTCGCTTGAACCAAGATGACCTAGGTAAGAGTACATCATCAATTGAATGCTAAAGTAAAGTTTTCTCATTCTTGGACCTATTTTTGGTTTTTAACCCTTTTTGTGACTCATTTGGAGTTGGAAATTGGCAAAAATCCGTCTCCTTTGGAGCATCTTCGGCTGGCAGGGAAGCCTTATTAGGGAGTAGTATAGGGACAATTTGGGACCCCAACATCTATTTTTGATGCCAATAATTTCAGGTGCAAAGGTGCCGTTTGGCAATGTTATTGCTATTTTTGCTTGTTTGACCTCTTTTGGTGACATCGTTTGGGATGAAATTCTCAAAAATCCGTCTCCCATGGGAGTGGTCCGGGCTATGGTAGCCTTCTAGGGAATAGGACAGTGGGGATTTGTAACCCCCGACGTCTATTTTGCACACCCATAATGTCATGCAAAAGCACTCTCATTGGATAGTTTTTATGGATTTTTTTTGGTGCATTGTGTGCACTTTTTGATGTTATAGACATAGTGACTTTTTGTGTTTATTCACTTGTCATGTTTTGTGTGTTTGTGTTTATGCACGCTAATTAGGATGATGTGCATGCATGTGGTATTATGAATGTGATGTTTCTAATTATATGATGTATGCATATGGAATGAAGGAAAGGAGTTGTTGATAACTTGTCGAGGGCACCAAAGATCGTACTGTTTGATCGGCTTGTTGTACTTATGGGATGGCTTTGTGGAATGACCTGCATGTGAAAACTTTGTTTTTGTACTTTTGTGTTTCATCTTATGATTATGGATGTAATGAAATGTACCCTTTTAAATAGGGAAGTTTTTCTCTGAGATTCAAATATATTTAACCAACTAGAAAAAATCGTACATTTATCTCGTAAGACTTCTAAACAAGGTATAAATAAGACTTGAGTTTAACCCAGCTATTTCACATCCCGTGTATGCAATTGAGTTCATTTATGTGGTATTTTTGGATACCGCGCGTCGATAGGATATCAACCAAACCCCGTATCGAGGATCACCTAGTAGCTCCACTAATTCCATTGTTGTATTTAGTAAGATTAATCCACGACAACCGAGGTACTATAAGCGCTCATCCACATGCAAACATTGGTGTATGCTCACACACAAAGCTAATG
This sequence comes from Wollemia nobilis, assembly GCA_028583015.1. Taxonomy (NCBI): domain Eukaryota; kingdom Viridiplantae; phylum Streptophyta; class Pinopsida; order Araucariales; family Araucariaceae; genus Wollemia; species Wollemia nobilis. The sequence continues at coordinate 3,259 of JAQPPZ010010712.1, forward strand.
TGGAGGACATATCATCAAGCATTTAGATACCGCCATTACTGTAGGTTGTCCACTTCAAACTTATAATGAGGATCACCCAGATGGTTGTTCAATGTCGAGAATTCCTGTAGGATTCAAGTTCAGGATTTTTTTTATTTGCTCAACTGGTTTAGGATGCTTGCTCATTTACATATGATAAAAATAACCGTTTATTTTTCTTTTTTGCTGTGTTTATTTTTTATTTTTAGTAAGGATTTGAATAGTGTGATAACCATCTGTTATTGATTTTGATGTTTGTGTAGGTTTGTGGTTTGTGAGTGGCATTGATCCTTTTGGCTCTTGGTATGACTACCCTCCCTGTAGGGATGTGTAGTATGACTCCTTATGACGTTGGGAACAAAAGTGGTTTAGGGATATTATGCAATAAGGGATTTGATCTTTTAGGCCTTGGGGGGATGACTACCCATCCTTTTTTAGGCATGTAGTACGAATCCTTACGACTTTGGAGACCAAAGGTGATTTGGAAATGGTCATGATGTATTTTGTTGGTGAATGGTCATTGATCCTTTTGCTTTGGGGATAGACTACCTATCCTTGTGCTGGGGACATGTAGTAGAATCATTACAACCTTAGGGACCAATGGTGATTAGATTTGGTGAGGGGGAAAACCATGTTGATTAGGGGGGATGGGGAAGATCTTGTCCTTTTGTCAATTCTCGGGGCTTTTGAACCATTCCCGCACAGGCGATGAATAGGCTAATATTTCACCTATGGTACCCTAGACCGCTTTGTAGGTTTCATCTTTTACGTTCACACAACTTGGGAATTATTTTATGTGTTTTAACTTGTATAGGGATGTTACGTAACTGCATGATCCAAGTAAAACTTTCCTTGTAATTTTTTTTTAACTTTAAAATAATTTGGCTAGAAATTTAAAGACAACGAATGATGAAAACCCTATATACATTAGGAAACAACGACTATGCTAACAATGGGGATGGTGTTATTCTAGATGTATGTGTTTATAAAATGGAGTTGATGTGAAAAATGATGGAATTTTTGAGCAATTACAATCTATGTTGCTTTGGACATGTATAACCAACAAATATGCAATGTATGAATGCTATGCCTAATGCAACCTATATTTTTGTATTTTGATTTTTACGAGTATGCATGGAATTGGAATGCAATTTTTTTTTTGATGATTTTATTGTTTTTGAATATTTGTTTTGACCAAGTCTTATGGGTACCCTTGGAGCTTTTGGCTTGACCAAAGGGTTTATGGATACCTTTGGGGCATTTTAGGGTGACCAAGCGATTGTTGGAATCCTTGGAGCTTTTGGTTTGACCAAAGGGTTTATAGATACCTTTGGAGCATTTTGGGGTGACCAGCGATTATGGGAATCCTTGGAGCTTTTGGTTTGACCAAAGGGTTTATAGATACCTTTGGGGCATTTTGGGGTGACAAAGCGATTATGGGAATCCTTGGAGCTTTTGAAGAACTAAAGCTTATACTGAGAGGGGGGGGTGAACAGTATAAGATCGCTTTTTACATTTTTCCTCCAAATCAACTTTCAAATCAATATTATGCAGAGTATAGAAATAAATATCAATAGCAATAATTAAAGCAATGCACAAAACACCATCCATATTAGAGAACACAATAATTTCGTGGTTCACCCAAAGCGGGCTACTCCATGGATAAAACTCTCACTAAATTTTATCAACTCAAAATGCGGGAATACCTTTTCCGATTACAATATTTATGGGCATCAACCCAAAGGAGACACCAATCCCCTAGCTCGTTCGCCTCGGTGATCCTCTAGAAGACCTCTACCTTCTCTCTGCCCTTAACAAATGGAACTCTATCCACGGAAGACACTTGTCTTCCCTACTTTGGTTGGAGACCTCTGTCCTCAACTCTATCACCTTCAAAGCTGGTCCTCGAAATTGCACTAAACATAGTCCTTCGGTCTAGCACAAATGTCCTCGATTTCTCTTTCTTTGATCAACACCGAACATAAATCCTTCCGTCCGGCATATATGTCTTTTGTCCTCTTCCTCTATTCTACACAAAACACAATCCTTCACTCTTTTTGCGCAATCACATCTACCCTTGAGCTTTGCACCTATGTGCAATTACAACCGCATAGTCTTCGCGCACTCCCTTCCTTACAATCTCTCTCACTTGGAAGATTCAACAAAATGAACTCTTCTCTCAACGATTGAACTTATTCACTTTGCATAGACTCGAACGTCACTCTTTGAACGCACACTTCGATCGATGTCCTTTTCTATCCAAGGAAGCCCTGCTTTTATACTAAAACTTTCAAGATCAAAACCTTGATCTTAGTCGTTTCACCCTTAACTTCATTGGTTACAAAACCTAAACTGCATCGGCTCAAATTCAACTCGCGCTGCCCCGCCTCTACGTGGTTCTATAGATTTTCTTGTGAAAATACAACATGTTGCGATATCGTGACACGTTTGCAACCGAACACTATCTTATGGCTTTTGTCACGATATCGTGACACTTTTTGCATCTGTCAACGTCATCTTCTTCTTGTCACGAAATCATGACCCTTCGACTTCATGGCCTTCTTCTCTCGCTTTTGTCACAAAATCATGACACTACGCATTTCCGATGTCATCTTCACCTCTCATGAAATCGCAACCCTTCTCGCTTTCTCAACCTTTTCTCGCTTGCACTAGCAAAAACGAAACATGTCACGAAATCGTGACACTTTCCGTTGCCTTGAGCTTCTCTCTGCCTTACTCCTACAAAACTAGAACATGTCACAAAATAGCGACGCTTTTGTCTTCATAGCCTTCCTTTCTGCTTCTATTGCAAAATCATGACACTTCTCCTATAAAAGACCTACTTCTAGTTTCTGTCACAAAATCATGACACTTTCTCCATCCGTACGCTTTCCTTTCATCCTGTCACGAAATCGCGACGCTTTCAGCTTTCGTATGCTTTCTTTGTAGCCCGTCGTGAAATCGTGACGCTTCTCATTTCAGAATCTTCCCTTTGCTGCATGTCGCAAAATTTTGACAGTTCTCACTTCGATCTTTTCAGCATGTTGTGAAATCGCGACTGTTCTCACTTCGAACTCTTCAGCATGTCGCAAAATCGTGACACCTTTCGAGTAACTTTCTCTCTCTTCAAAACTTGTCACGAAATCATGATAGTTCACACTATGGACTCTCTTTTTAGCATTATGTCACTAAATCATGACATTTTTCCTTTTGGACTCCCTCTCTGCAACATGTCACAAAATCGCAACACTTTGCGGTCCGTACAATCTTCTTTGCAATATGTCACAAAATCACGACACTTTTCCTTTTCTGCCTTCCTGCACTTTTTGAGTTGCAAAAATGCGACATGTCACGAAATCGTGACACTTTCCACTGCTGCTCTCCTTCTTCGCCAACATGTCATGAAATTGTGACAATTTTAGCCAACTTCTTCTCTCTCTTCCAACATGTCACGAAATTGCAATAGTTTTTGCCGGCACTTTCTTTCTCCTCTAAAATGTCACAAAATCGTGACAGTTTTTCCCAACCTCACGCATACTTTTTCTAACTTGTCTTTTTCTTTGATCTTTTGCAAATGGGCTACTATGATCTTTTGGAAACCCATTGTCCATGCTCTGAATAATCGAAAATTAAATCAAATTCCTTCAAGATCTTGAAATCAATGACAACTTCTACACTTGAGCAAAGGCAATGTACCCTAGGTACCCAAAATTGCCAACAATATCCCCCTTGTCATTGATGGCAAACCTTTACGAAAACACAATCAAGAGCCAAAACTAAAACTAGATGTGCTAACAACTAAGAATCGCCTTTGAAGTTTTCTCCCCCCGACTTGAAGCTTTCTTCTCTTCACTTGATGCTCTCCCCCTTACTCATATCTCTCCCCCTTTGTCATCAATGGAAAAGGGTCACCTTTGGGGCTTGGGACTAATAATGAGCCTCTTAATTAGTACCTCCCCACCTCCCGATGAGGTGATTAAAATAGGGGTGGGAGTAAAACTCCCATTAGGCACTGATCATCATCAGCATCTACAATTTCCTTGCCAGGCCTTCTTTTGAATTTTTTGTCAATATTCCTGTTCTTGTTCCTGTCACTGTTCTAATCCTTAGACCTATTCATATCACTTTTCCCATTCTGTACCTTGGAAGATCAGCTCTACTTGTCTAGCTTTGTGGCTGTCATTGTTGCACTTATAACAGAGTAATAATGTTATTTCTTTTAGGCATACCTGTTCTTCGAATCCACTTGTTACGACTAGACGAGTTCCTGTTATTAGCTTTGCAAAAAATTGCCTTATGCCCAAACTGATTACAAGAGTAGCAATACCCATGAAAGAAATTGCTACCTCTAAAACTATCATTTACCTTCCTTACTTAAGTCATGCAATGCACAACCATGTGACCAAACCTGTGACACGCAAAACATCTGCCATGAAATTTTATTTTATTCGACCTCTTGGGTCCCGAAAACTTCTTCTTTGCAATATGAATTTTGTTTTCTATTTCACGTGCATCTATCACTCATGGACTCATGATCTGAAGTAATTTCTTCATCGGAACTCTCTTCCTTTTGAAATCTCTTGCTAGATTCCCCAATCTGTTCCTTGTGCGGCTCAACAAAACCGATACCTATTTTATCGTTGGTTTTCTTTGAACTTTGATGAGAGACTTAACCCTTTTGGAGCTATCTTGAAACACTGTACGGTTATCCTTGTACTCTTTAGTTTTCACTTCCAAAGAAGCCATTTTCTGTTCCAACTCATTATACTCGAAGAAACTTAGACTCTAACTCGTCCTTGAGTTCTTATGTCTAGCCATAGAGAAGTCAAGACTTTTTGTAAGATAATCTCTCTCCATACAACATTCTGTTGGTCTGACTTTCATACACACCCTATGAAGAATGAGCACAAAACTCTGATAACACTTATACGGGATAAATCCCACTCACTTTAGGATCTAGCTTGTTATCCAAGGTGTGAGTTATAGGGTCGGGTCGAATGTCAATTCACTCTTTTCTGCTTCTGGAATAGTCTTCAATATGGACTGCCTGTTACCTTACAACGGGCTTTGAACTTGCTCAGTAGTGTTTAGGAGTTGTCACTTGTTGACAATAAGATTTAAAGTTAATTCTTTGATCTAGCTCTTATGGGTAAAAGATTTAAATAAAGGACAAATTAAAGAAAATAAAAATAGATCATTTCATGGTAAAACAAAGAGGGTAGGGTAAGGCAAAAAGAGAAGTTTATCAAACTTAACTGTAAAACAAAGCTACCAATTTTATTTATACTATCATCTTCACAACAGAACAAATCAAAGAAGAAAGTGTCCAGCTTTCTAAGATGACTTTCTACTAAGAGCATAAGGCAGAGATGGAACATAACAGAAAATTATAAATCGAAGGGAAGTCGATTAAAATTGATATCTTTCACCCGACGACCTAGCTCGCACGGTGAGGACGAGCAATTAGAATAGACCCGAACCTCAAATCCGTAATTTTCCTAGCATACAATAGAACAACCGAAGCCTAAAAGATATTTAATCTTGATAACACAGATTCACAGCATATATTTAATAAACTTTAAAGAAATGAAAAACAAAAGGAGATGAACTTATCACAATCTGCAAAATATTAGGCTCCTGGCCATGCTATCACAGAAAACAAAAGCACATCAACTCCAAGTCCAAAAACAAAGTATTTAACAATATTTGCAAGAAATTGCTTCAATAGCCTTTTATTTCTAAGTTTTCATCCTCTACGATTACATTGAGAAGAAGTATTTATAGACTCAGGGCAGACCCTAATATTTTCAGAAATATCTTCTTCTCCAACCGTAAATCTTATCATATTAAACCCTAGGACCCGGGTTTTACAATATAAAGCCATTTAAAACAAAGTCCGGATAAAACTTAACCACTCTACAAATCAGTGCAGTCACTTGCCATAAATGGAGAAGATAGAATTCGAATGCCACTTGCATTCACCCACAACGTGAATAAATGTCTTCATTAATGCCTTCGGGTAATTTGGATGAATCACCACTTCTTGACATTTCATCTTCACGAGCCATCCCCGAGTTGAAAATCTCATGCAAGCTATTAATTCTGCTATAAATTTTCATTAAATGTATTCACGGCAAAATTCAATAAGCCGTAATGCGGATATTTTCATTTCCGGCCAATTCGACATATTCCACTATGGGCAGCAGCTTAGTCACCGTAAAGTCTCTTTGCGGCCAGAACTGTAAAAATTGGATGAAACAGCAATTTTAGGCATCTTCTCCTTCAATATGGCCGTCTTTGATTAATTTGCACTAAGCTTTACCTTTATAGCCATTTCTCCGTTATCATGTAAGTGCCAGATGGCTTCCTGCATGAAAGAACAAAAGATGGATTAGTATTTTAGAAATATTAAATCAAAACTTTAATTATTAAATCGGATTAAAAACCCTAAAGTTCACTTGCATGTCGGCCTTGTTTATCGATACATGGTTCGGGGTTTTAACACGTGTCGCAAAAATCGTGACACGTGTCCATTTCTAGCTGTCTTGCATTTCTGGGCTCTTTTCTGTCAGGGTCACGAAAATGCGACATGTCACGATTTCGTGACGTGTCATGAAATCGTGACATCCCCCTACCTTGGCACCTTTTCGCTCCTTCCACCGCGAAAATGCGACATGTCACGATTTCACGACATGTCGCAAAATCGCGACATCTTTTTGGCAACTGCTTCTTTTCTTCCTCATGGCCGCGAAATCGCGACATGTCGCGAAATCGCGACCACTTCTGTCCTTAAGCATTTTTGGCTCTTCTTTGTTATTGGCATCTCTCGGCACTTTCTTCCGAATTTTCCACCATGTCGCGAAATCGCGACATGGTGGCTCCTTTGCTGCCTTCCCTCACTTGTGTCACGATTTCGCGACGTTGCGAAATCGCGACGTCGTGATTTCGTGACACACTTGGCACTTAGTCGATTTTCATTTTTGTTTCTCTTTGCTGGCAATGACCATGCTTCTCCTTTGCGAATTCCCCACCATGTCTTTTCAACTTTCCACCATGTCACGAAATCGTGACCTGGTGGCCCCTTGCCTCATCATCTGTCCTTTGTGTCGCGATTTCACGACATCGCGAAATCGCGACACCTCTTGGCCTTGCCCTTATTTCTCGTAAATTGTCACGATTTCGTGACATCGTGAAATCGCGACGTCACGATTTCACCGTCGCGATTTCGCGACACGTTCCTGCCTTAGCTTTTTCATTCAATTCCTCTTTCGCCCTGGACTCGTCGCGATTTCGCGACATGTCACGAAATCGCTACCGTCCGTACACCTCGGGCCTCCTCCGCCAATTTTGTCGTGATTTCGTGACAACTTTCTCATTTAGACTTTTCTTGCACCTTTTGTTGTGATTTCACATATTTTTGCCTTAGCCAATTTTCATACACTTTGATTTCTCTTTGTTTCCTCTTTGCCCTGGACCCGTTACGATTTCACGACATGTCGCGAAATCACGACGATCCGTACGTCTGAGCCCTCCTTGCCAAAAAATGTCGTGATTTCGCTACATGTCACGAAATCGTGACCATTTCTCCCCTTGCTTCCTTTTCTCCTTTTGACACCGTGAAAACATGACATGTCACGATTTCGTGACATGTCGCGAAATCGCACCCATTTTCATCCTTAGCTTCTTTTTCACCTTGCTTGCCACGAAAATGCGACATGTCACGATTTCGTGACATGTCGTGAAATCACGACCTCTCTCATGCCTTAGTCGATTTTTCTCTCTCTCTATCGCGAAAATGCGACATGTCATGGTTTCGCGATGTTCCGTATGATCTTGCCTTCTCTCTCCAGATTTGTCGCGATTTCACGACATGTCACAATTTCACGACGTTCCGTACTATCTTGCCTTCTCTCTCTAGATTTGTCACGATTTCATGACATGTTGCGATTTCATGACGTTCCGTACAATCAAGCTTTCTCTCTCCTAACTGGTAGCGATATCGCGACATTTCCAAAAATGGAAGTGTCACGATTTCGCTACGTTTTTTTGACTTAGTCGATTTTCTTGAAACCTATCGCGATATCGCGACATTTCAAAAAATGGAAGTGTCGCGATATCGCGACATTTCCAAAAATGAAAAGTGTGCGCGATCGCTTTTCATACTTAGCCGATTTTCTTGAAAACCTGTCGCGATATCGCGACATGTCCAAAAATGGAAGTGTCACGATATCGTGACACTTCTAAAAAATGGAAGTTTTGGTTTCTAATTAATTTATCTGTCTGTTTTCTGCATTTTTTTCATACCGGTGTAAGAATTTTTTTATCCATGAATGATTCTAGCATGTAAAAAATGAAGTCTGAGGTAACAAAGCCAGAATGCAAGAAAACTTGGATGCTTTGACACGAGCAAAACTTGAAGAAGAAAGAGGCAAGTAAAAATCTAGGATTAAAACTGAAAATCATCAAGAGGGTCCTTACTGTAAATGAAAGCTCAAAATTTTCAAAGGGTGGAAATTCATTTTCGGTGGGGGTGTGTGCTTCTCAACAAATGGCGATATCTCCGGGTAAAATAGTAGCATTATTTTAGAACCCATGACTCTAGTTTCAAAACAACATAGACCATGTATCTTGCCTTGCCATAGATATTCTTCAAAATAAATGGACTACTAACTGATAGTTGTTAAAATTTCTCAAGGACATACTAGGTTGAATCATTTAAGGAAGATTTCTGATGTGCAATTACAAGGGTATAAAACTTTCTTCAAGAATGAATGGATCGAATGTTGAACTCTTGATTGATCAGCTTTTCTAGATTGTAAAAAGGGGAAACCAAGTAGAGCTTTGTTTACTAGTTTAGCATTTTATAGCCCCGACAGAGTTACCCTTTAGATTTACACGACCCAAATTTACAACTGTAAGGTAGAATCTACAACTTGGTAGAAGAAAAACATCTTTTGAAATCTTGGCTGCCTCTTTCATTATATAACTCTTTTTTTTATTTTTTATTTTTTTTTATTTTTTATCTCTTTTATATATATATATATATATTGGAAATAACATAGTGCCAATTCTATGGTGTCTTGTTCAACTCTCATCTCTTTCTTTTGAAATACACCAACATCTGAAAAGCCTTGGAAAGAATAACAATGTTCTTTTAATATTTCATCAATCTAGAACTGCTTCAGCCTAGGCACTGATAGCCTCTATGGATACTCAAATAATTACATGAATCATAGTCCCCTCTTATAACCAACTTTTTTTGAATTCCTCGAGAGTTTCTCCAACCAAACAGCATAGCGGTTCTTTATAATTAAAACAACTATGGCAAGCAAGACACAAAAATCCAATCATCCTTCCACCGTTGTTCGACTAAGAAAGGTTCCACTGTTCAGTTCAAACAGACTATCTCACAATTGTGATAATGAACACTGGATATGGACTCAAAATGAAACAATCTTTAGAAGGCTGACTTTTCATTGATGCTCAAGCAAAGGTTAAAAATAGAATTTTAAAAGCCAAAGAAATTTGTATAGACCTCCAAGGATAAACACAGGCCTTCAAAAAAAATAAAAAATAAAAATTGCACAGACTTTAAAATAAAACTGTACAGGCAGCAAAGGAAACAAAACTGCAGGGTTATTTACAAGGGAAACAAAATACATAAATTCAAGACAGACTAAAACTACACAGACAATTAGGATTAAATAAAACAAAAGAACACTAAAAACTGTATAGGCAACTAAGCTAAAATTAAAACAACTGCACAGACATGAAAGTAAACTAAACTAAACAACTGTACAGACATTAAAAGTAAACTAAACTAACAACTGTACAGACATTAAAAGTAAACTAGACTAAACAACTGTACAGACATGAAAGGTAAACTAAAACTAAAACAACTGTACAGACATGAAAGGTAAACTAAAACTAAAACTGTACAGGCAGCTGCAGAGCTATTTACAATGTATACACATGTTACAACTTCTTTGTGACTCGAAATATGTAGCAAATGGAAAAACAAAGAACTAGTGCCTTAAAATTTTTTTGACCATTTGCAAGTAAATTTAGAAAAATTACCTTTTAGGTCCTATTGACGAAATGCACTCCAGACTATGCTTCCAAATTTTTCTGTTACCTGGGAAAAACTTGTGTTTACCGTCTTCCCTCTCTCCTATTTTTATTTTTTATTTTTTATTTTTTATATGGATCTTGTCCCACTGAAAAACAAATCTGCAACTCTTTCAATTTAAACAAATCATATAATAAAAAATCATATGATAACATGTTTATGCTTCTACTTGAAGGGTTTGCAGAATTCTTTCAAAAGGACGAAATGTAAAAAACCCCTAGGATCAAATACCTTAAATCCCTTATAGACCCAGACCATCACATCTTCAGACTTATGTGACAACTCAAAGAGATCATATTTTATCCGTATGTCTTGGTTCTTAACAACTTGAACACTTTGTGGTTGCTCTACCGCTTCAATATCCAAGACTTCAATTTTTATCCCTCCAGCAGAATTTTCATAATTTGCTTTTTCAGCTGAGCCTTGCTTAGATTTAACCCCATTGCTGTGTAATGTCCAAACATCATTGTTGTGATTGATTAGAGCTATAATTATTCTCACCTTCTCAGCTGCCAAATTATAAGATCCAATATCTGCATCAACATAGTTTACAACCTTTTCTTTGATATTATGTTCAGTAGTTATAGGCTTATATTGAGACTCTTCACCTATTCCAAGTTGGCTGACCACATTCACATTTACTATCTTTTCCTCCTCTTCTTGAAATTCAATAGGTGGTCCAGATTAAGCTTCAATCAAGTTATCTTTTTGTTCAACAACCGGGCCGTTCATGGAGGGTGATGTAGGCTTCAATTTCCTTCATATCCTCAATGATGTTATCCTTCTCCTCGGTTACTTCTGCATAGTGATATTGAATCCCACTTTCATCATCCTCCGATGAGGAAGGATCATTATTAGGTTCCGGACCTCACATCTCAAATTATAACTGTCCCCTTTGAACTGTTGAAAATCTTGCATTTCATCCATAGGAGTCTCTACAAGAATTTCTGACTCTTCGGGAAAAGTGAAAGAACTTGAAACCCTGGTTGTACTATTTTTGGATGAACCAAAAATATCAATATTTCTTTGGTTCCTAAGAAAATTTAACTCACCAGGAAAAACTTTAGATTTGGGTAATGCTAGATCACAAATGTTTACTTCAAGCACTTCCACTTTGAACTTGTCAGAACCTTTATATTTTGCACATGTTGAGTGGATGTTACAGTTAACGGAGTCTCCTTAGGTAGAGCATGACATGTTGGTACTAACTCATGATGTGGAATGGGATCCGAAATAGGCATGTTCTATGTAACATAGGATATCAAAGGACTACTCGTAATTTGGAGGTCCCTACTTGTCTTTCAAGAATTAAAGCTCTCTTTATAAGCTCCTGCCCGGGTTGTGATATTGATGTCTCTCTTGAGGAAAATAGAGGTCATTGAATCCAATGCATTCTTATAGATTTCTAAGGCCAGATTTGCATTTGGGATGTAATGACCAATCATTCTACCGTAAGCTCTTTAGAACCTCATATTGAAAGACTCGATAGTTTCTCCCGACTCTCTCTTAATCTTGGAAAATTGTTGGTATAACACACAGGGTCTATCACTTCCTAAATTGTGATATAAAAACTTTCTCTAGGTCATCCCAACCGGTAGCACTGCTAGTGAGATTTAGAAACCGGTCATAGCTCCTTCCTGGAGAGTGAACAGGAACAATCTGTAGGCAACATCCTCATACTGTATATTTAATAATTTCAAAGCATTCTTGAATGCTAGCAGATGTTCCTTTGCTGTCCTTGTCCCATCATGTTTATATCTGGGGAGATATCTTTTCGGATTTCTGGCGGTGTCATGGGCTATACCCGGAATATTCAAAGCGATGGCACCTAACCGGCTTGCCATTTTTAAATGTTGGTGTTAAGTTACGCTATTCGAGCAAAACTCAAACAACAAAATTTTAAGGAGGGTGGAGGAGGAAGGAAAATTGGCTACCAGACCTTGGATAAAATACATCATTTGTTAAGTACCACATACAGTCAGATTTCTCAACTCAAGCACACTAAGAATGCAAGTTCAGGCCCTCCTTCTAGCACCATTTTTAAATGTTGGTCCGACTTTCATACACACCCTATGAAGAATGAGAACAAAACTCTGATAACACTTATACGGGATAAATCCCACTCACTTTAGGATCTAGCTGGTTATCCAAGGTGTGAGTTACAGGGTTGGGTCAAATGTCAATTCACTCTTTTCCAGCTATGGAATAGTCTTCAATATGGATGTCTGTTACCTTACAACGGGCTCTGAACTTGCTCGGTAGTGTTTAGGAGTTGTCACTTGTTGACAATCGATTTAAAGTTAATTATTTGATCTAGCTCTTATGGGTCAGCAGATTTAAATAAAAGACAAATTAAAGAAAATAAAAATGGATCATTTCACGGTAAAACAAAGAGGGTAGGGTAAGGCAGAAATAGAAGTTTATCAAACTTAACTATAAAACAAAGCTACCAATTTTATTTATACTATCAGCTTCACAATAGAACAAATCAAAGAAGAAAGTGTCCAGCTTTCTAAGATCACTTTCTACTAAGAGCATAAGGCAGATATGGAACGGATCTAACATAAAATTATAAACCTAAGGGAAGTCGGTTAAAATTGATATCTTTCACCGTAACCTAGCTCACTCGGTGAGGACAGACAATTAGAACAGACCTGAACCTCAAATCTATAATTTTCCCTAGCATACAATAGAACAACTAAAGCCTAACAACATATTTAATCTTGATAACACAGATTCACAACATATATTTAATAAAATTTAAAGAAACGAAAAACAAAAGGAGATGAACTTATCACAATCTGCAAAATAGTAGGCTCCTGGCCATGCTATCACAAAAAACAAAAGCACATCAACTCCAAGTCCAGAAACAAAGTATTTAACAATCTTTGCAAGAAATTGCTTCAATAGCCTTTTATTTCTAAGTTTTCGCCCCCTGCGATTACATTGAGAAGAAGTATTTATAAACTCAGGGCAGACCGTGATATTTTCAAAAATATCTTCTTCTCCAACCGTAAATCTTATCATCTTAAACCCTAGGACCCGGGTTTTACAATATAAAGCCATTTAAAACAAAGTCCGGATAAAACTTAACCACTCTACAAATCAGTGCAGTCACTTGCCATAAATGGAGAAGATAGAATTCGAATGCCACTTGCATTCACCTAACTGTGAATAAATGTCTTCATTAATGCCCTCGAGTAATTTGGATGAATCACCACTTCTCCGACATTTTATCTCCGCGAGAGCCATCCCCGGAGTTGAAAATCTCTGCAAGCTATTAATTTTGCCATAAATTTTCATTAAATGCATTCACGGCAAAATCCGGTAACTGTGTGCAGATATTTTCATTTCCCGGCCAATTCTCGACATATTCCACTATGGGCAGCAGCTTAGTCACCGTAAAGTCTCTTTGCGGCCAGAACTATAAAAATTGGATGAAACAACAATTCTCGGCATCTTCTCCTTCAATATGGCCGTCTTTGATTAATTTGCACTAAGTCTTTACCTTTATGGCCATTTCTCGTTATCATGTAAGTGTCAGATAGCTTCCTGCATGAAAGAACAAAAGATGGATTAGTATTTTAGAAATATTAAATCAGAACTTTAATTATTAAATCAGATTAAAAACCCTAAAGTTTACTTGCATGTCGGCCTTGTTTATCCCGATACGTGGCTCCGGGGGTTTTGACACGTGTCGCAAAATCGTGACACGTGTCCATTTCCAGCTGTCTTGCATTTCTGGGCTCTTTTCTATCAGGGTCGCAAAAATGTGACATGTCGCGATTTCTTGACATGTCGCGAAATCGTGACATCCCCCTGCCTTGGCACCTTTTCGCTCCTTTTGTCGTGAAAATGCGACATGTCACGATTTCACGACATGTCACGAAATCGCGACATCTTTCTGGCAAATGCTTCTTTTCTTCCTCATGGCCGCGAAATCGTGACATGTCGCGAAATCGCAACTACTTCTTTGCTTAAGCGTTTTTGGCTCTTCTTTGTTATTTCTTCCGAATTTTCCACCATGTCGTGAAATCGCGACATGGTGGCTCCTTTGCTGCCTTCCCTCACTTGTGTCGCGATTTCGCGACATCGCAAAATCGCGACGTCGTGATTTCGCGACACACTTGGCACTTAGTCGATTTTTATTTTTGTTTCTCTTTGCTGGCAATGACCATGCTTCTCCTTTGCGAATTCCCCACCATGTCTTTTCAACTTTCCACCATGTCGCGAAATCGTGACCTGGTGGCCCCTTGCCTCATCATCTGTCCTTTGTGTCACGATTTCACGACACCTCTTGGCCTTGCCCTTCTTTCTCGTAAACTATCATGATTTTGTGACACGTTCCTGCCTTAGCTTTTTCATTCGATTCCTCTTTCGCCCTGGACTCGTCGCGATTTCGTGACATGTCATGAAATCACGACCGTCCGTACGCCTCGGGCCTCCTCTGCCAATTTTGTCACGATTTCGCGATAGCTTTCTCATTTAGACTTTTCTTGCACCTTTTGTCGCGATTTCGTGACATCTTTTTGCCTTAGCCAATTTTCATGCACTTTGATTTCTCTCCGTTTCCTCTTTGCCCTGGACCCATCGCGATTTCGCGACATGTCACGAAATCGTGACGGTCCGTACATCTGAGCCCTCCTTGCCAAAAAACGTCATGATTTCGCGACATGTCACGAAATCATGACCATTCCTCCCCTTGCTTCCTTTTCTCCTTTTGACACCGCGAAAACGTGACATGTCACGATTTTGCGACATGTCACGAAATCGCGCCCATTTTCATCCTTAGCTTCTTTTTCACCTTGCCGCGAAAATGCGACATGTCGCGATTTTGCGACATGTCGCGAAATCACGACCTCTCTCATGCCTTAGTCGATTTTTCTCTCTCTATCGTGAAAATACGACATGTCACGATTTCACGACATTTCGTACGATCTTGCCTTCTCTCTCCAGATTTATCGCGATTTCGTGACATGTCATGATTTCACGACATGTCACGATTTCGCGACGTTTCGTACTATCTTGCCTTCTCTCTCCAGATTTGTTGCGATTTCACGACATGTCACGATTTCGTGACGTTCCGTACGATCAGGATTTCTCTCTCCTAACCGGTAGCGATATTGTGACATTTCCAAAAATGGAAGTGTCACGATATCACGACATTTCAAAAATGGAAGTGTCACGATATAATGCTTTTTTGACTTGCGATTTTCTTGAAACTTTGTCAGCGATATCACGACATTTCCAAAAATGGAAGTGTCACGACATCGCGACATTTCCAAAAATGGAAGTGTCACGATATCGCGACATTTCCAAAAATGGAAAAGTGTCAGATTTTCGCTACGCTTTTCATACTTAGCCGATTTTCTTGAAACCCCGGTCGCGATATCACCGACATTTCCAAAAATGGAAGTTCACGATCATGCTGACACTTCAAAAAAGAAATTTTTGGTTTCTAATGAATTTATCTGTCTGTTTTCTGCATTTTTTTCATATTGGTGTAAGATTTTTTTATCCATGAATGATTCTAGCATGTAAAAAGTGAAGTCTGAGATAACAAAGCCAGAATGCAAGAAAACTTGGATGCTTTGACATAGGCAAAACTTGAAGAAGAAAGAGGCAAGTAAAAATCTAGGATTAAAACTAAAAATCATCAAGAGGTCCTTCTTGCCAAAATGAAAGCTCAAAATTTTCAAAGGGGGGAAATTCATTTTTCAGTGGGGGCGTGTTGCTTCTCAACACATTCATCTAACTTATCCTTGAGTATGGAATTCTTCTTTATTTCCTTTTTCAAAGCACTAAGAGCATTAGTAAGTTCACTTTCAATATCCTTTATTTGTTTGCTTTCTGAATCATCGAAGCCTTTTACAAATTTCTTATCACTAGAGGTGCTACCCTTTTCAAAAACCATACAAGCATCTTCCTTATAGTTTTTTGAAGCATCCTCATACATACTAGTAACCAATTCATTATTTGTGCAATCATCCTCAAGGTGACCAAAATTTCCACATCTAAAACATTTCATGATAATGAATCTATGTTTCAATTCTTCCTCTTTTTTTGATATGAACAACATCTCATTTTCACTATCACTTGAAGAACTTTCACTATCACTACTAGAACACTTACTTGCTTTGTCTAGGTAGAAAATTTTCTTGTGCTTGTGAGAATACCTCTTTAAAATGATTCTTGTGCTCATATTTGTTCTTCCGTGATGTTTGAATTTTTTAGAATCCTTGCTCTTGGAATCTTGTTTATCTTCATCACTTTCATACTTGAAATAGTACAGTCAGTAGCATAATGGCCAAACTTTCCACAATTGAAACATCTTATATTTTTCATGCTTTTGTGCTTTCTAGAGAACTTGTCTTTCTTGTTGTAATATGCCTCTTCATCTTTGGAAGACTCATCATCTCTTGAATCTTGTTTACCTTTGGATTTCTTGGTAGCCTTGAAGCTACCTCTTTCTTGACATCAACCTTCACTTGAGTTCTCAACTCCAAATGCGCAAGTATACTATGGAGCTCATCCTTTTTCAACTTATCCAAATCTTTAGCTTCCTCAATAGCGAAATCTTTTCACTAAATCTATTAGGAAGAGATCTTAAAATCTTATCACAAACATCATTTTCAGCAAGCTCAAGACCTAAGTCTTTTATGGAGTTAACAACCTCATCCATACGAAGCATGTAGTCATTAATATTTTCATCATCATTCATCTTGAGTTGTTCAAACATACCTTTGAAATGTCTCAACTTGGCCTTTTAGACATTTTCATCACCTATGAACCACCTATAGCTATTTCCACATTTCACTAGGTGCTTCGTTGAATCACTTTAGTAAGATCCGCCTTCTATAAACCCTTCAAGATTACATTCATTGCTTTTGAATTGCTATGATGTAGGAGTCCATCTTCTTTAGTATAAGGACCATTTTTAGGAATAGTGTACCCGCTCTTCAATCACTTCCCAAACCTCATTCCCAAGTGCCATTAGATGAACCTTCATCCTTGCACTCCAAAGACCAAAATCTGATCCATCAAGAATAAGTCTTGCATTGCCACTTGAATAATCCATTGTGTTCTTTACTAGCTTTTTCTTAAAAATTGTTAAACTTTTTGAAGGTATGGCTCGATACCAATTGAAGAACACAAGCTTATAACGAGAGGGGGGGTGAACAGTATAAGACCACTTTTTACTTTTTCCTCCAAATCAACTTTCAAATCAATATTATGCAGAGTATAGAAAGCAATATCAATAGCATAATTAAAGCAATGCACAAAACACCATCCACAATAGAGACACAAAAATTTACGTGGTTCACCCAAAGCGGGCTACTCCATGGATAAAATCTCTCACTAAATTTTATCAACTCAAAATATGGGAATACCTTTCCCCTGATTACAATATTGATGGGCACCAACCCAAAAGAGACACCAATCCCCTAGCTCTGTTGTAGGTGGTGATCCTCCGGAAGACCTCTCGCCTCCTTTGCCCTTAGCAAATGGAACTCTATCCATGAAGACACCTATCTTCCCTGCTCTCGAATGAGACCTCTGTCCTCAACTCTATCACCTTCAAAGCTGGTCCTCGAAATTGCACTAAAACACAATCCTTGATCTAGCACAAATGTCCTCAATTTCTCTTTCTACGATCTGCACGAACATAGTCCTTCGGTCCGGCATAGATGTCTTTTGTCCTCTTTTTTTTGGTCCGCACAAAACATAGTCCTTCGCTCTTTTTTAGCAATCACAGATGCCCTTGACCTTTGCACCTCTACGCAATTACAACCGCATAGTCTTCGTGCACTCTACTTCCTTGCAATCTCTCACTTGGAAGATTCGACAGAATGCACTCTGCTCTCGATGATCGAACTTCTTCTCTTCACCTGAGGAAATGTGAATGCCGCTCTTTGAATGCACTCTTCGATCGATGTCCTTTTCTCTCCAAGTAGCCTTGCTTTTATACTAAAACTTTTAAGATCAAAACCTTGATCTTACTTGGTTGCTACCCTTAACTTCATCAGTTGCAAAATCCTAAACTGTGTCGGATCAAATTCAACTATGTCGGCTTCAACCACCTCTGTGGTTCTATAGCTTTTCTTGCAAAACTACAACATGTCGCGATATCATGACACCTTTACAACCGAACACTATCTTATGGATTTTGTCACGATATCGTGACACTTTCTACTTTTTCTGATGTCATCTTCTCTTCGTCATGAAATCATGACCTTTCCGAATTCATGGCCTTTCTTCTCTACTTTTGTCTCAAAATCATGACACTACGCCTTTGCCTGACATCATCTTCACTCCTATCATGAAATCATGACCCTTCTTGCTTTCTCAACCTTTTCTTGGCTTGCACTAGCAAAAATGGAACATGTCACGAAATCGCAACACTTTCGCGCCTTGAGCTTCTCTCGCCTTACTCCCATAAAACTAGAACATGTCACAAAATCGTGACGCTTTTGTCTTCATAGCCTTTCTTTCTCTATTCATTTGTGAAATCATGACACTTCTCCTATAAAAGACCCCTTCCCGTTTCTTTCACAAAATCATGACACTTTCTCCATTCGTACGCTTTTCTTTCATCCTGTCATGAAATCGTGACGCTTTTAGCTTCCGTACGCTTTCTTTGTGCCACGAAATCACGACGCTTCTCATTTCGGACTCTTCCCTTTGCTGCATGTCACAAAATCATGATAGTTCTCACTTTGAGCTTTTCAACATGTCATGAAATCATGACTGTTCTCACTTCGAACTCTTCAGCATGTCATGAAATCATGACACCTTTCGAGTAACTTTCTCTCTCTTCAAACTTGTCACGAAATCACGACAGTTCACCTCGTGGACTCTCTTTTCAGCATTATGTCATGAAATCATGAAATTTTTCCTTTCGGACTCCCTCTCCGCAACATGTCATGAAATCGTGACACTTTTTGGTCCGTACAATCTTCTTTGCAATATATCGCAAAATCGTGACACTTTTCTCCTTTTTTTGCCTTCCACTTTACGAATCGCAAAATGCGACATGTTGCGAAATCGGACACTTTCCACCTTGCTCTCCTTCTTTGCCAACATGTCATGAAATCACGACAGTTTTTCTTGCTTCTTCTCTCTCTTCCAACATGTCGCGAAATCACGATAGTTTTGCTAGCACTTTCTCTCTCCTCTAAAATGTCACGAAATCACAATATTTTTCAGAGATCTTGCATACTTTTCTAACTTGTCTTTTTCTTTGATCTTTTGCAAATGGGCTACTATGATCTTTTTGGAAACCCACTGTCCATGCTCTGAATAATCTGACATTAAATCAAATTCCTTCAAGAGCTTCTTGACATCAATGACAACTTCTACACTTGAGCAAAGGCAATGTATCCAAGGTAGCCAAAATTTCCAACAGGTTTTGGGTGGACTATGGCTCTCTATATGTGGAATGGCCTCAAATGACTGATGTTCAAGGGTTCCTAGTTCCTTAATTCCTTCAAGAGGTGAGCCGATATGTTCCAGTCTGATTTTATCCAATCAAATAAGGACCTAACCAGTTTGCCATGAAATTGTCCCTTAGATGGGATGACAAATTAGAATTTTGCTGGTTCTCTTTTAAGACCAAGTCACCAACCTGAAAGTACCTCAAGTGAACCTTCATGTTATATGCTCACTTAAGTCGCTCTTGATAGATACACAAATGCTCGATAATATTGACACATCGTTCATTGAGCAATGTCATTTGGTCTAACTGGGCCTGTCGCGTAGTGTCATCATCGATGAACTCT
The DNA here is from genome assembly GCA_028583015.1 of Wollemia nobilis. NCBI lineage: Eukaryota > Viridiplantae > Streptophyta > Pinopsida > Araucariales > Araucariaceae > Wollemia > Wollemia nobilis. The sequence goes on from JAQPPZ010010712.1 coordinate 23,185, forward strand.
TGCATTGAAATGCGTAGGGAAGGGATTTCCAACTCGAGAGGCATGACAGCCTCGGAGCCATACACCAATGAAAATGGAGTAGCCCTAGTGGGTGTTCAAATGCTAGTGCGATATGCCCATAGTTCAAGAGGGATTTGAATGTGCCAATCCTTATGACTATCTGCGATAGTATTTTTTAGGATGGTGACTAGCGTTTTGTTTGACGCCTCTGCTTGCCCATTTGCCTACGGATAATAGGTTGTTGAAAAACTATGTTGAATCTTGTACTTTGTGGTCAAAGCATGCACATATTTATTCTTGAAGGGCATCCCATTATCCAAGAGGATCTTGGATGGAATACCAAAATGACATATGATGTTATGCAAAATAAACTCCGCAATGCAGGATCTAGTCGTAGAGGTTAACAGAATTGCTTCCACGCACTTGGTGAAGTACTCTGTGGTCATTATGTTGAACGTGTGATGACCCAACAATGCAGGGGAGATATTTTCTATTAGATCAAAGCCTCACTATGAAAAATGCCAAGTCAATTGAATCAGTTGCAAGGCCTGAGAAGGTACGTGAGTCAAATTGGCATGGTGTTGACACTTCACGCACTTCTTTACATATGCACAACAATATCAATCTAAAGATGACCAATAATAGCCCATGCGAAGAATGCGCTTTGCAATGGCCATACCGTTGAAGTGGCCACTGCATGTACCATCATGGGCTTGGGTGATCGCCCAAGCGGACTCCTGCTGGTCCAAGCAATGGAGGAGGATTCCTTCATAGATTTGATGATACAAAATGTCTTCTAACAAGACATGCTTGACTGCTTTCTATTTGAATGATCTTTTCACAGCTTGTGTCAATCCAAGCGGGAGGTTACCTAGCTTGGGGTAATCCCTAATGGGTGTGTACTAATCTTGCTGATCAGAAACCTCAATAGTATGAACGGCCAATCCCTCTTGAAGTTCATCCCTAGCAAAAGCTGAATGGGAAAGAACTTGTAAAAACAAATTTGTGTTGCTATTAAGAGGGGTAGGGGAGAACAAGGACCCCAAGTTGGCTTGAGTCAAACAATCTTGGATTCGAGAGAATCGATCCTGAGACAGTTCAATCTGGATCAAGTAGATTCCTGGCGTCAAGTTAGAGCATGCTCGCTCCATCATGGATTGCGATAATGTCTTGACCTGAATGGTCATCATTTCATCGGAAGGGTCTTGCGAGATTAGTGACCCCAAGGAGGCCATGGTATCCGCAAAATGATTCGATGATCGAGGGAGTGCCTCAATGTTGTACCATTCAAGCTGTGCCAAGAATTTTTCCACAAGGGCTTTGTAAGCCTACAGAACGGGGCATTTACATTGGAATATCCCCTTTACTTGATTGACAATTAACAGTGAATCACAAAATATGTTTAAACGTTTAATGTTCATGGTGACCGTTGTTTGAAGACCTATGAGCAAGGCTTCATATTCTACATTGTTGTTAGTGCACATGGAGTCTAATTTAAATGATAGAGGCATTGGAGCCCCTTGCGGTGTGAAGAATACAATTCCCACACCACCTCCTTGCTCACATTTCAAACCATCAAAGAATAATGTCATGTCAGCCTGTGACTCAGGCTCGTTAGAATCTGGCGATTCTGAAACATGGAAAACCCCATCATCAGGTAGTTCTACGATCAAAGGTTGATCGTATTCAAGAGGAGCCTCTGCAAGTTGATCGATGATGACTTGACCTTTTATGGATTTCTATCCAATGAATTATATGTCAGACTCTATCAACAACATGATCCATTTTGCCGTGCGGCTACTATGGTAAGTATGACTCATCATGTATCGCAATGGATTCTCCTTAGACACAACATACATCTTGTTGCTCAATATGTAGTGGCATAGTTTTTTGGTATCAAACACCACTGCCAAGTAGAGCTTCTCAACGTATGCATAGTTAAGTTCATAACTGACCAGGGTGCAACTAAGATAGTAAGTAGCCTGTTCTTTGTACAATTCATTTTTCTGGGACAACATGGCACCCAGTGCCACCTCAGTAGCTGAGATGTATAAGTAGAACGACACTCTTGGTCTAGGTGGTGCCAATACTGGCGGTGAAGCCAAATATTGTTTAATGTTGTCAAAGGATGATTGGCACTCGTCATCCCAGTGAAATGCGACCCCCTTATGCAATAATTTATTCATGGGTTGGAACTTGTCAGATAGCTGTGCTATGAAGTGCTTGATCGACGTGACCTTTCCCTACAAAATTTTGAGCTGCTTGATGGTGGTTGGGGGAAGCATTTCAAGGATTGCCTTGACTTTGTTTGGGTCTACCTCGATTCCTCATTTGGAGACTATGAAACCCAAGAGCTTTCCAGATGTGATGCCAAAGATGCACTACTTGGGGTTTAGTCTGAATTTATGTCAATGAGGTGATTGAGGATCTTACGCAAGTCATCAAGGTGATCTGGGCATAAAAGATATTTGGCCAACAAATCATCCACGTAATCCTCCAAATTTTTGTGAATGTAATCATGGAAGATGTACGTCATGGCACGTTGGTAGGTGGTGCCAATTTTTTTAAGGCAAAAGGGCATGACGTTATAACAAAACATCCCCCAAGGCATTGTGAACACCATTTTTAGTTGGTCCTCAGGATTGATACGAATTTGATTGTATCATGAGAAACCATCCATGAGGGAAAGCATTTCATGGCCCACTATAGCGTCTACCAACGCGTCAATGCTAGGTAAGGGAAAATCATCCTTAGGACTCACATTGTTTAGATCTCAAAAATCAGTCCATATACGAATCCTCCCATCGGGCTTCTTGACGGGCACCATGTTAGACAACCATGGTGGGTAATCCATGCAGATGACAAACTGTGCATCCAACAACTTTTGTAGCTCATATTTGACCATTAAGACCACTGTTGGGTGCATCTTACATAGTTTTTTCTTTACTGGATTGACTGTCGGATCAAGCGTTAGATTATGCATGACTAGCTACGGGTCTAGTCCCGACATGTCTTTGTATGACCATGCAAAAACCTCCTTCTTCTCTTTGAGAAGGGCAATGTAGTCGGCTTGCTCTTCAGGGGATAGACTTACCCCCAGCTTGATGATTTTCAAATTTAGTGGATTTGAGCCGATGTCTACGTTAGTCATCTCCTTGAACGACATGTGGGATCCATCCTCCAACTGGTGTGGAGTTGGGATCAAATGGATATCGTTTGCTGAATTTAGATCATAGTGCGGAACATCGGGTTCCTCTTCAACATGGAAGACATCTTGAGTCTATCTTGGGGTGAAATGGAACATCTCACCGCAAGGCCAATACTCTAAGGGGGATGGCAGTGTTTCAGCATGATCCCAGTCTATAGAATCTAGGTCTATGTGCAATGACCGTCTTGGGTTGGCTGGATAATGGATGGGGCAGTTAAATCAATGGAGATCATGTTAATGAAATGATTATGGTCTCCATTACCATGGGTGTGATTTCTTAGACATCCTAGATGTTCTTTGTGCTTTGGATCTGGCTCTAGAGGTACTAGCACAAATGGATCGGCCCTATGTGTAGATAAAAGGACAGGGTCTGCCCTAGGCACTGATGGTTTTATAGGGTCTCCATGTAGAAAATATTCTCTGTGTACCTGGAGTTGCGGGGCGTGATTGCTATAAGCGCACCTGGTTGAGGTGCCACATATGCCTTGGCCCTATGTGTAGGTGTTCAAACATGTCATCTGTGTCCAAGGGATATTGCTATTGTCGCATATGATTGAGATAAGCCATCTCAATTTCATCTTCGTAATCACTTTCAAAGATCGAGAGGCCTTCATTGGCTCCAACAACTATTTGTGATATATGAGTCTCATCTTGCTCGAGCAAATTAATGTGGTCCCATCGAGGTTGTTCCGCTCTGCGGGGGGACCTGATTCACTTGAGGTAGCATATGCTCAATTGGAGATCCAAAGGGAACATTTTTAGAAGCTCTCTGATCTTCCATGGGATATACTTGTGAATGATTGCTCTCAGACTCAAAAGGATCCCAAGGTGCTACCTCATATTTCGACTCATCTTTTGAAGACCCTTCTTGGTCTTGTCCATATCCCTCTTGTAAGTGAGTCCTCAAAATTTCCCCCTTTTTGGTCGAATGGAAAGGGTTGTTAAGGTCAATAAGGTTGTTTGTTCGTAATGGGATATAATCCCCCAATGTATAAGTTGTGTTAGGATTGGCATATGGATATAATGCCAACCCATCCTTGTTGCCTATCCCTAGGCCTTACATGTTCTCAACCAATATGTCTAGGGGCAGGGGGTGGTTGAACCCTACTCCTGACTTGTCATACGACATTTGGTAGCTTGGCTGGCAAAGAACACGCACTCCTTGCTCATACCTGCCCAACCCATATTCGTGCCAATTACATTGGCCCAGATATCTCAAAGCAAAGTCTAGGTTGGAAAAATAGTTGACGTTCTCTACAAAGGGTTCTTCATCATCGTCTTCTTGCATATAACTTTCAACGCCATTATCCAGGCCCCCATAAACAAAGTTGGTCTAATTGGGTGGGTAGCCTAGAGGAACCACAGAGCCGATGGGGAGGCGAGGTTTCCCCATGTCCTGCATGGACTCAAGTGTGGGTGTTGCTACAACTTTTCACACTAAATACCCCCCCAGGACTGTTTTGGCCATCTCAATGGTGATCATTGGCAGTTGAGGGGGAGTGAATGGGAGTCCTTCTTGAGTCCACTCCATGTGGGGTAAACTAGGCATCTCGGCTTCCATTCGACTAAGCATATCTTTAGTAGAGATGGTTGAGACTAGAGGTGGTTCCTCTTCTAGGGGTTTCTTTCCTTTGTCATTTGATGTGGCCCCTGTAGGTGGCATCATTGGAGAAGGACCAAACGAGGAATATGGACCCAACTGGGGATTCGATGGACTTGTCAATAGGGCTACCTACAGAATCGAACCCTATTTAGATGGATTCAACTAAAAATCCAAATGTGTTGATGGAAGGGTCGATTACGACATGAATTGGATCGTATTGTAGTACTTGAAGGCTCTAAATTTACTAGGACCACATGTACCTATCCTTAAAATGTATACTTTAGGCACTAATGAGCAATTGAAGGGACACACTTCATGTCCCTAATCCAAGGTCAACCCAGCAAGATATTATAGGCCATCTCACCTTCCAAGATGTGGCACAATGTATGAATAGTCTTTTGTCCCACTTGGATGGGTAGGACAATTATGCCAACTATCGAGCATATTGCATCATTGAATGCTTGCGGTGTATAGGTGGAGGCCATGATGTGAGATGCTGCAACCCGGATGTGTCAATGCTGCTGTTGTGATGATATTACTGGACGAGCCAGTGTCCACCAACACCCTCTTATATGGAATCCTGTTGACACGCATAATGACGTGCAGGGGTGGATCCGCCATATCACCAGTAACTGATTTCAATTTATCTTATCTAAAGGTGATGACTGGTTATGTACATTTTTTTACATGTCCCATGAATTTGTTGAAAGAGTTTGCTTCGTGGGGGTGCAACTCGATAGCTTTTAATATCTCCATTAGAGCCTCTTGATGGGGCACTGATTGTTGAATGAGCTCGTATATGGAGAGCCTAGCCGACGTAGTCCTTAGACTTTGGGTAATTCTAGTCCAAATCGTGGCCATTGGTCTAGGCGAGGGAAGCTACGAAGGGTGCTGTTGAGTTTGTGATGTCGATGGAACCTCTCTTGTGGTCGCCACGGGGCGGCTCCTGGGTACCTCTTGTTCCTAGTCACTATGCTTATCATCCCTACATACCCCTGCATGGGGCAATTCTGTTGCACCTCATTGAATTGAAGGGTTTTGCCTATGCATCATGGGTAGGCAAGGGGTTTTAGAAGACTCCCATATGTTGGTTGTTTGGTGCTACGAGGTTGTCCACTACCAACGTCTTGTTGTCGATTAGGTCCTGTACCAAACCTTTGAACTTCCAACATGCATTAAGGTCATGTCCCTTCCGTCTATGGAATCTACAATACAAGTCCTCCTTGTACCCCTTAGGCTTTGGTGCATTAGGGTCTATGGTTTGAATCTCCGCGAGATTGATCAAGTTCGCCGTGAAAGCGGTCAAACAGGGAGTCCCTGGACTCTGTGTAAGGTGTAAATTGTCGCCTAGGGTGACGCTGCTAATTTTGTTCCTTCCTTTGGTTTTCTATATCATATTTTTTAGGAGGCACCACCTGATAGTTAGCCTTTTGAGGTTGTGTTGCTTGTGCAGGCTTAGGGACATTTATAGTAACTTGATTGACCACAGTAGGTTTCTATTGCATGGTCCCTATTTTGGTGTTCTTGGTCCATTCTTTCTTCTTAGGTTTGGTGATCTCGCCATCCTGTATCTTGATCTCCTCAATGATTCTGGCTTGCACCAGAGCTTCCTCTAAAGTGGCATATTGTTGCAGCTGCAATAACATGGAGATCGATCTCAAACAACTCTTTGAAAACATCTAAGTCAAGTCGGACATGGGAGGGAGGTAGGGTAGCTTTGAAAGCAGCGTCCTCCACCGATTCCCATGGGCCGCCATGGTCTCTTCCTCATAATGCCTGAGGCTAGATAGGTCACTTAGTGACGTTATTTTCTTGGTGTTGAAGGTGAAGCATTCTAGGAACGCATCCACTAGCTGATACAAGTTATTGATGCTATGTTTTGGCAACTGAGTGAACCAATCCGAGGCGGGGCCTGTGAATGTGGTTATAAATGTTCTTAGTAACAAAGCATCGTTATCCTGAATGCCAAAGAACTAGCTCAGGAATCTAGTCACATGCTCTTGGGAATCCTCCTCCCCTCTAAAGAGTGCCAATTGGGGCAGTTTAAAGTGTTCAGGGTATGGAGGTGCCGACACGCGGATGCACAGGATGACTACAAAGTTGGCATAAAGTGGGCTTTTGGGGCCTAGAAGTCTTGATCTCCATAGATTCTAAGCGCTCTAACAACACTTTATATGCATCAGAGGATTTGATCTCTTCCTCCTTAGTTTGCTCCCGTTGTGGGTTGTAGGGAACTTGAGGCCTATGGAGAGGTGGCTGAATAGAAACCCTTCTGCCTTGGTAGGGCATTTCAGCCTGCTCTTCTTCTTGTTCATACTCCTCGTAGGCTTCTTGAGGAGTGCCTTTCTGAGACCTATAAACATGGGTGGGTGCCCGCGGAGGGTGCCCATCATTGTTTCTGGGAGTGGCCTCCCACTCAGGTCTAGGAGGTCTTGGAGGCAATACTTGGTAAGGTCGTTGAGGCCTGTCTTGTACCAAGGGGTTGTGCCTCTCATACACTTCTACTTTATGTGTGCGATGGGTCGAGACCTTCTCAGGCACATTGTTATAAAGCAATTCAGCTGTCTAAAACCGAATGCGCTCTTTTTTAAGGAGATACAGATGTCCTAACTATTGTTGATCTTGCCTGAGCTATGTAATTTGTGCTTGGCGGGCAGCATGTCTGGCAAATGCCAAGTCAATTTGTTTCACCGTCTCTTATTTAGGAAGCCTAGGTGCCTCTTCTACATGTCTATATCAGTCATGGTGATCCGATACCCCTATGGGTTACTTTCCTCTGTCGAGGTTAGCGACATTCACCTGAGGCTCTAGCCTCAATGGGTGATCCTGATACATAGCGGGTGCGAAGGTGCATTGTTCTCATGCTGTGTACTGCTCTTGAGGAATGTAGTGGTCTTCATAGTACTCTCCTTTGTATACATTAAAGGTGCAGGCAGAATTGTCTTGCCCTGGCTGGAGAACCCTGTGCTCTAGATTTGGTCTAGTGTTTCTAACAGTAAGAACGGGTAAACGAGGGGTGAAAAAATCATGTGCCCCCTCCCTATGGACCCTATGTTGATCTAGCACTTCATCAATAGACCACTCATAACGAGCATCTAAGGGAGGATTCCTGTCTATGTTGAGTACCACGTGTAGGTTCTCCTCTTGAAAGGATCTATCTTTGAGTGGGGGTGCCTCTCAAAGAGGTGCCTCTATAATCTTGCTCTGTGGTGGCATGATGTGGACTATCTTGTGGGTCAGGCTGCCAAGGTGGGATGACCAAGTCCTCAGGACTATATCAGAGGTGACTTATCCCCCTTTGTGCACTCTCTACAGTGTTTGCCCATGATTGGGCTCGACTACGGGTGTACACCATGGTGTCGTTTACCTAAAGAGGCATAGATGTTTGTTTTCCTTTTATGATTTTTATGCTACACTAAACATACAATATCACACACACAAAGCAATGATTATCTCTTTTAAAGATTAAAAGTGTGCCCTAAAATCTGGTTTAGTGTGTTTTGATTTTGTTTTTGAAAGCTTTTTGTGAAGAATGTTTAAATGCAATATGATGGCTCTTATGACTCCCAAAAATGGTTGCCCCTTCGATATACCATTTTTGGGATGATATACCAACCTCTCTATATACCCGCCCTTACATGAGGGAAACTATTGGTACGTGAGAGCAGATGGTACGTGGAACATAGGTAGTACGGAAGGGGAATCACTTTGTTTATGACACCTACCATAGAAGACTTATCCTCATGCACTGGGAATCACCCCCGCTACACTTGGTTAGCTTTCGTCAAGATTTACGTCTAGCAATAGTCGCGATTAGGGTTATGTATGCAATATCTCAAGCCAAGGTGGTGATGAAATCCACCGTTGGTCTTGCTTAAGGGTTGGGGTTTTACGACCAACTCTTTGTTGTTTTAAGTTACCACGTGGTGTGTGGGGTTCTTTTTAAGTTGCATAAATGAAAGAAACAAGCATATAAACTCTCCTATGCAAATAGATAATCAGAGAATAGAAAACAGAAAGCAAAAAAATGATAGAAGGTGTTTTAGGACCCCTACCTCTTCTCTGCCCAAATCAAATGTCTCTAAATTTCTGCCCTAAAATTGCACAAAGAGCTATTCATCCCAGGGTGAGATGAATAACAGATCTATATTCGTTCTAGGGTAGGACGAAGTCCTATTCATCCTTGGGTAAGATGAATTCCAGCTATGTACTCGTCGCAGACTGAAATGAACAACAGTCTAGAGTTTGAAAACTTGGTACCTGCAAGCAAAAAAAGCAACTTTTGATTACAATTTTAATCTTAAAATCAAGGGACAGATGTCCCACCGTGATCGCCACTAAAAGCACGAGGATATAGAAACAAAAAGGAAAGTTCCAAGGACGATGCTTTTAAAACCAAACTTAACGCTAAAAGCCTATGTATTGAAAAATGCATAAAAAGGAAAGAACATAGACAAATCGACACAAGATAAAAGCAATCTGAAATACAGACCTCTTTATTGATATGCTTTTAAAGTCGTGTTACAATACGTCTCCTTCCTTTTTAGGAGATAGGAGCATCAAATATGTTTCTTATCGCATCCATGGATAACAATCCTTCTTCCGCGTGCCCACATGTAAGATGGGCGGACCAAAATGTCACCACCACTTGTATATATGATTTTTGACTCCTTCCTCCGCTCCCTACGATGTCGAAGACCTACATTCAAGAAAATAGAAAAGATTAGTAGCACCAGCAGATAGAATAAAACATGTATTTCCCGAGGCCTACTGTTAGTGTATGCATGAAAATGTTAAACCGATAATTAAGTGACATCCAAATGACCTGGAAATTTTACAGAAGCATGAATATGTTACCAGGAGACCACTGCAAAAAGAACAGTCTAGAAATTTCTCATAGATTTGTATTCGCTCCAGGGTGGGACGAATTAACCTGTAATAAATTATCAGAAATCACCCTCTTCAATGTCCTATCCTGGAAGCTCCAAATGACTTGAAAAGTTGGGGTTGGCTAATTAGGGGTGTTTTGGGAAGACCCAGAAGGTCAGATTTCTCCAATTTGGCCTCTATCACCCAGATTTTTATGATGCCATATGCAAGTTAGTAAAGGCGGGAAATTACAAAAACTTGGTCAAAATTGCTCAGAATGAAGTGAAATTTAAACTACAGCCTATTTAAATAACCTAGAATAAAATTCAAAAGAAAAATCATAGAAATATACCATATATTTCTATTCATCTCGGGGTGGGGCGTTTAGAACTGCGAGGGAGCGCTCGGGGGCAGGACGCCCACTTTTGGGACTTTTTTTTGGCACCAATCCACTTGGGATGGGTCCAAAACCTGTTATGGGGTGTTGTAGACAAATTTTGTGAATTATTGTGGCCAAATGCTCGGGTTTGGGTCTGGATTCGTGCTTCCAATAATCACCCAATAACCTCCCTTTCGAATGAGAGATTAAGGATGTGAAAAACACAAATCGCAAGTAGGTATGTAAATTGGCAGTACTTCATTGCTCAAATGCTCCCTCTATGTCTATCTTTTGGGTGAGAAAACTCACCAATTTCTAGACCTAGGGTCTCTCTATTTGAATTGCGCATGCGAGGGCGCCACTTGAGTTGCATGTCCTAGTTGGGGGAAAAAGATTATTCCTTGATTTAGAGTCTCCTTGCATGAGGTTTTCAAAATCAAAGACATGCACGACTGAAGTCTCTCTCCTTAATTTGAAGTCATTCCTCACAATTGCATGGCCTGAAGCTGCAGTTAACTGGCAGACTTGTCGAGGTTTGAATTTTTTGCTAGTCAAACCTGCTATTCGCCCCACCCTGGAGCGATTGCTTAATCATCCCTGGGTGGGATAAATACCAGTTTGTATTCGTCCCAGGGTGGGGTGAGTAGAAAGCAAAGTACCAAAAAGGTGCCAAATTGACTTTTGACCTTCCAAACTACTTTTGGGAGTGGTTAGGACCACTTTTTAACCTCTGGGGGCTGCCCAGGGTTGTGTGTGTCAATGCAATCAGCGCTTATTGTCACATAATAGGATTGGTGTTGTTTTGGTGTCTACAGAATACTATCGGGCTTCACTTCACAAGGATGTGAAGAAGTATGCTTTCCATTGTGATCAATATCAATGAATGGGAAAACCTATAACATAGAATGAGATGTGTCTTCAACCCCAAATTGTTCTAGAACCATTTGAGAAATAGGGAATTGAATTTTTAGGACCTATTAATCCTACATCAAAAGGAAAACATCATATCCTAGTGTGCATAGATTATGTGACTAAATGGGCTGAGATAGTAGCTCTTCAATACATGTAAGAGAAAAAGTAGCTGATTTCTTATATGAGAATATATTTAAGTGCTTTGGTGCCCCTCATAAGATTATGTCATAACGGGGACCCCAATTCGCATAAATTTTATCCATTCATTTATGGAATACTACCAAGTGAAACATAGAAAGTCCTCACCATATCATCCACAAGCTAATGGCTAAGTAGAAGTTACCAAAAAAGAATTATAAAACATTCTGAAAAAAATAGTAGCTTCACATAGAAACGATTGGGTTGATAGGTTATATGAAGTTGTTTGGGATTATAATATTACTTGGAAATCCACCACTAGACTCACCCTATATAAAGTAGTTTATAGAAACAAAACCATTTTATCGATTGAGTTTGAATTATAAACTTTAAGCGGTGTACTTGATTTGGGTATTTATTTGTCATAGGTACAATAGGAAAGGATATCGGAGTTGAATACACTCAATGAGCTATGAAGATATGTCCTTCATCGGATAGAAGTTATTCAATAACAACAAAAAGTATGTCATGATAAGCACATCAAAACAAGTAAATACAATCCAAGATATTGGGCACTCTTGTTTGATTATTACTACCTTGATTTCAAGGGAAATATTTAAACTAGATGGCTCAAACCATATGATATTGAATTTTTTTTTACTATGGTGTTGTATGATTAATACCAGTGGATGACTGAAGAAGGAAGATGGTTGTGAAAAAACATCGGCTCAAGTTATATAAAAAATGATGACAAAAGAGGAATTTTCTACTTATTTACTTTCATAGTTTGACATGAACGCAATTGGGAAATCTTCTTCTCGTATTGTAAAGAACAATTTATTATTTACTTAAAAAAAATTTAGTGGTGAAAACCCTTTAGGGAATACCACTAGGCCAAGACTAGTATGAAAACCAATTTTTTGTGTACTAGTCTTGAAAATAAGGACTTGGTTGTGAAAATCCTTAGTGGACGTATCCAAGGCAAAAGTGAGCTAAAAATACAAATGGAAGTTCCATTCTATTATAAAATAGGTATAAAACTATTAGATATTAAATTGTGATTAACACCATTTACTCTAAAGAGGTACACATTTTTATTATTTACTTTTGCTTAACTTTAATGTTTAGATTAAATTATGATTAACCTAGGATGTGATACACAAAAAGAATGGTCATATAATTGTAATTAGAGTTACCTTAATTCCACTCAAATGCCAGACTCATGTAATAGATGAAAATTTTTCATAGTATGGCACTGGATGCATCTTGCACTCAATTTTATATTTAAAAAAAAAAAACATAATGTGAGAATTGAAATACAAAGTATGATTCCTGCAACATGTGAAGAGCCATCATAAAAGGGCCAGTAGTAGAGGTTATGTGGATGGGGGATGTGCGCCTCATCCAAACTTACCATATGCAATGCCTCACACAAAATCCAACATACCCCTAGCAGTCCATGTGAAGGCATGTGGCAAATGATAAAGCACTCACAAAAGCACATGTGTGCATTCCCTAGGGTGAAGGGGGGAATATTTAGAGCATGAAACCAAGGACACCTAAGTATAAAGTGGATAAGGTGGATAATATGTGCATTCACAATAGGACAGGGCTGACCAAACTGTAGGTATGACAATTCCCAAGATATGACCTTATTATCTATGTGAAGGGCTAGCATGGGATCCATGGAGACCTATCATCCAATGCCCTAAATCCAATGACAAAAAAAATAACAAAATAAATATATGATCATCCATCACCAATCTATAAACCCCTTTTATAAGCATGCTACCATAGGAACACTACCATATTTTGATATCCATATACTATGAGAATCATGGGCAAGAAGCACAAAGCTAAATCCAACAATATCGTGTAGATGCTCTAGGATGTCAAAGTAGGAAATTTGTTCTACATAGTTGGTTGGATACAACTCTTTAAATGCTATGATGGGCACCATTCCCAATTGGACAAGGAGTTTTATGAGAGCCCACACCATGGAGTCGCTACCATAAGGGGTAAAGACTTCTTTGTAAACCCCAAAATCATTAGCAAATCCTCAAGGATTCCACATGTAGGGCAACATTTCTTCAAAAATATTTATAGGATGCCCAAATTGTTCAAGCAATTTTGAGGTGAATTCAATCCCGAGTCCAGGTTTAATATTTATGCAAATAAAACAAGAAAGGGCCTAAAGTGACATAGTCTTGGGTGAACTTGGGATGCATTGACAATGTGGATCATAAAGTTCATAACCTATGATGGCCAGTTTGTGATGCTTTAAGGACCACAATTGAATGTTCTTCTTGATCTTATATGAGGTGGGCACTAATATGAGGACCAAATTAGTCTATCCTCTTATTTAAGTAATTTTTTGCATGAAATGACAATTAAGTATCAAGTTGGAAAGGGTGAATTGAAACACCATGGCCTCATCAAGTTGATATGTTGAAACCATTTAAAGGAAGGTAGAATGGGAGAGTTAAAATGGTAGAAGTTCTTATTAAAATTTAAATAAAAACCCTGGCCATGGGATTACCCTATGAAAGTACACCATAATGTTGAGACTTTCAAGACTTAAAGAAGCCCTACAAACATAGAAATTATAAGAACACAACACTGAAAGAGGAGGAACAA
>JAQPPZ010010714.1:0-32741 GCA_028583015.1 Wollemia nobilis
TATATAGATCACTACATATGAATTCATCATCACATCCATATGGTGTTGCTGGTGGTGCCATGATAGCATAGGAATATGAAGGATCTCCCCTCTGAGCTCGAGCTAAGTCCCTCTTCGCTATAGATGTACCCAGTCGCGTATCTACCAGATCACATGCACTAGTGAGATATTGGACCTACCTCTCTACCCCTGTAGCATGGGATTTCATAGCTGTGATATGATCTTGAGATTCTTGTAGCTGCCTCTCTATGTTAGCCAGCTTCACCTCCAAAGTGGTGATAGATGTATCCCTATGTAACTATTGGGACTGAAGTCTCCCAACCTAACTCTGAAGGTTAGCAACCTAGTCTAGCAACTACTCCACCTCACTATATGGAGGTATCTCACCCTCATTTAGGGCCTCCTCCTCAACCTACACCTATGGAACCTCCCTTGTGGTAGCATCTAAACCCCATCCACACTCAGTATGCTAGTGCACTCTATGCCCATTTGGATCAGCCTCAGCTTTCGTACCATCATCTATCCATATAAGAGGCCTAGATCCTTAGCACAATAATAGGGACCACCATGTATCATACATAGGGGTGGTCCTAGCCCTAGTAACCTAAGAATCCTGGAAGTCACCATTTGCATCCCCCAGAGGTGTCGGTTGAATCCATGATAGAGCTTTATCTAGTACCAACCACTTGTAGATTATGGGCAACTCCGATATATCTTGCACTAGGCCAACTGCCATAAGATATGAGAGTAAAAATGATACTCCCTTATCTCATCCTCGTGACCAAGTAGCCACCTATATCAATGAGCTTGGCACAACTGCTCACCATATTTGTCCCATACAGGATAGTCTATATAGGGATGCCACTTAATGTTGTCTGACCTGAATTTTGTAAATCATCCAATGTAGTGATCCATATCCCTAGCATGGGACCTGATCTAAATTACTTCCTCCTCATAAGGCCATCATGCAGAATAACACTAGTGCACATCATCAATAGAAGTAATAAGAAGGGCTAGCTCCGTAGGACACTCCATCTTGATATGCTACCAAACCCAAATCTGAAGTAGAAGATTGCAGCTAATCACAACTCGACTTTAGCTGGTGATCTCATACAACTCTTGATATAGCTAGCATAATAATGTTCTCCCCTAGACTACGAGTAGTGGATAATATGTGGAGTTGTGAACAACCCTCCTAACACTGGCCAAAAGGTTCCAAGGGATCCTCGTGCCCAAGGAGTCTGGAAGCACAATATGCATGACCAAGTGCATGAAAACTACCCCTTGAATAGAGAATATGCCCTCCTAACACTAGTACCCGATGTGAAAACTTCCATGGTCGATCTTGCACTATGCCTCCTGGCTCTAATCGTCGAAGGTAACATAAAAAATATTCTCCCTTCTCCAGAAGGAGGAGGAGGTGATGGCCTCACCATTAATAGGGATCCTAAAGATCCTATAGACAACCTCTAGTGTAATGATCATCTCACCTTTTGGCAGGTGAAATGTGTTGGTCCATGCATTCCAGCACTAGGCCAACGTAGTTAGGTAGGCCTGATCTACCCTGATAGTGGGTAGATCCAAAACATAGCCAAAGCCAATGACACCGAACCACTCCCGCTCTAAGTTAGTAAGTTGTCTATGTAAGGTGCATAGGATGTTCAGCTCTCAGAATCTAGAGGTCAACCTCTACAAAAATAAATGTATAATGGAAAAGCTAACTAAAAAAAACCAAAAATAACCAAAAAATAGCTAAAATGACCTTAAAAATGTCAAAAAAATAAAAAAAAAATGATAAAAAGACAAAAACATGTCATAAATCATCAAGAAAATCTAGCAAAATCAAAAATGCATCTCAAAAATGCAATAAATGACATTAGTTGCCATAAAACCTTAGAAAAATAAAAAAATTGGATAAATGTTTCTAAAGTTGTCGAACCGTGGGTCAACCCTATGGTCCGCATGCGGTCAAAAATTGACCGTTGGAATTTGAATTCCAATCGTAGCTGATAGTTGTGGTCCCCAACATAACAATTGGGAACCACATCTAATAGTTGCGGTCTAGGAGCGAGACCCATTCTGGGTCACTTCCTAGCCTAGCTAGCCAAAAATTAAATCCTAAACTAGTCTAGTCTAAGGTGAGGTTCATTGCCAAGAGTTTAGTAAAGTTAATTAACCCATTAATTAATGTGGTTTATTTTATTTGGTAATGAGTGCGAGGACTTGGTTTCAAGTTACCTTGCCCACATCGAGGCCTCTGCTAGTGGACGGTTTTCCAGGGTCTGCCATCAGGGTGTGAGTGTGATATCAAGTAGAGGTTTAGTGGGTGTGAGTGCGATATCGGGTGAGAGGTCAGGAAATACTTCTCACCTACCTGGAGCTCTCCAAATTGCAATCATTTTCAAGACAATAATAAAATTTTCAAATGGGAAAACTATTTATAGGTTTCCTTAATTTTTATGGACCACAGTTGACACTCACAATCCCATAATTAGGGTTTTCTACCTATAGGTCTGACCTACGATTCCCAAATTTTAACAGTTTCAACCATAGAATGTACCCATAGTTCACAACTAGCATTAAATGCACTAAAATACCACCATAGTAAGATCTTAAATTATAAATAAATGACTCATAACTGATCAAATCTCAATAAGAGCAATCAATTTTGCAAATTTTGTGATGTTCAAGCACTAGGATCAATTAACAAATTCAAATAAACAACAAAAAAATCAAATAATCAAAAGCCAAATGCACCTCGTATTGAGTTATTTAATCTATACACTTGGTGGTTGCAGCTACTAATGATCCATGCAATCCAATGAGATGAGTAAATAACCATAAGGACATTTGGGGTAAAATTATCATCGTTGATTTGATATGCTTCTTTTCAATCCCGAAGAAGGCCTTCAAGGTTGGACTGCTCCACAGGAACAAAGCATTTAATGTCATTTTTCCTATGACATATTTTTAGCAAATCATTGACAAAATTGATTCAACACAAAACTAAGTGGATTTGTATCATTTTGATTCTCTAAGAAGGCTATTGCAGCTCGACTGCTCTATGGGATAGAAATGTGTAATTACTATTAACAGTTGGAATAATAAGCTGAACTAGGCTTAGCAAAGTAATTACATGCTGAATTATAAGTTTGTACAAATTATTCATTATGGTCAAGCAACATCATTGCTTCATACATTGTCATTACCCTCATCGACTTGTCGCTTGAGGGGTAGTCATAATATCAAATCATAATCAAAGTCAATAGAATATCCCTAAAATCGTAGATCCCTTAATATTGTCAAAATTGTGTTCGTCCTTGTGAATCATTGCTAACAACAATCATAAGCTTACCCATTCGCTTGGAATAAAGAGCAAATATGACAGTTTGTTTGTATCTCACCTCCTTTCAATTATATAGGCCTAACTCCTATTGTAGCACCAAAGCTACCCGAATGACTAATGATGAGTGCAAACCCTTTCAAAATTAAGTCTCCAAAGAGTTGGAAGCAATGATTCCAGGATGTGCATCCTTTTGCTGGACCTGGGGAATATAATGTTGATATGACTAATGATCATCAAAGAACCTTCTGTTGAGAAAGGTGCAGCAACAGTATTGTCATTATTGTCAACACAGTCGAATAGATCGGTTGATATAGTGGACAGGAGTTTAGAGGTTACTCAGAGTATGTACAGTGATGTTAAATGTTTATGAGGATGTTTACCCACATTTTTGCATATTTTCCAAGAAGACCGAAGTGGCCCATATGCTAAAGATCAAAGAAAAAACAAAACACCACAAAGAAAAAAAAGTGTCACGATATCACGACATGTTGCATTTTTGCGGTCCAAAGCAAAGAGAAAATGCAAGGAGAAAAAAATGTTGCGATATGTTGCATTTTCATGGCCAAAATAGCAAAGAGAAAAAAGTGTCACGATATCGTGACATGTTGCATTTTCACGGCCAAAAGAGAAGAGAAAAAGCAAGGAGAAAAAAGTGTCGCGATATCGCGACATGTTGCATTTTTGCGGCCGAAAGAGCAAAGAGAAAAAAGTGTCGCGATATCACGACATGTATTTTCGTGGGCCAAAGCAAAGAGAAAGAGCAAGGAGAAAAAGTGTCGCGATATCGCGACATGTATTTTCATGGGCCAAAGCAAAGAGAAAGAGCAAAGAAAAAAAGTGTCATGATATCGTGACATGTATTTTCGTGGGCCAAAGCAAAGAGAAAGAGCAAAGAAAAAAAAAGTGTCGCGATATCGCGACATGTATTTTCGCGGTCCAAAGCAAAGAGAAAGAGCAAGAAGGAAAAAGTGTCGTGATATCGTGACATGTCACATTTTTGCGACTCAAAAAGGGCAGGAAGACAGAGAAATAAAAAGTGTCGTGATATCGCGACATGTCACATTTTTGCGACTCAAAAAAGGTAGGCAGGCAGAGAAAGAAAAAGTATCACGATATCGCGACATGTTGCATATTCATGACTCAAAAAGGGCAGGAAGGCAGAGAAATAAAAAGTGTCATGATATCCTGACATGTCACATTTTTGCAACTCAAAAAGGGCAGGCAGGCAGAGAAATAAAAAGTGTCATGATATCGCGACATGTAGCATTTTTATGAATCAAAAGGGAAGGAAAGCAGAGAAACAAAAGTGTCGTGATATCGTGACATGTCACATTTTTGTGACTCAAAAAGGGTAGGCAAGCAGAGAGAAAAAAAGTGTCGCGATATCGCGACATGTTGCATTTTTGCCAAAGGAACAGAGTAGTTGATAGTGAGTCTGATATTAGTGATGAACACCAAGAAGGTGAAACTGAAGACTTCATAGTGACGTGGACCCATAAGGAATATTTAATGATTTTAAATCATTTAAGATGGTCATTACACATGGAAATAAGTGGACACATGCCCATGTGGAGAAAAGGAAACAAAGGGCCTCAAAATAGAAACAAAAAGCCTTTTCGAAAACCAAAACAAATGCATGCACAAGGGAAAAGAAAACGAATAGTCATCGAAGGAGAAAACGAACAGTCATGAAGGAGAAAACAAACAATCATCGAAGGAGAAAATGAACATACATGCAAAGAGAAAACGAACAGTCATGCAAGGAGCAAACGAATAGTCATGAAGGAGAAAACGAACAGTCATCAAAGGAGAAAACGAATAGTCATGAAGGAGAAAACGAACAATCATCGAAGAAGAAAATGAATAGTCATGACCGATAAAATGAACAGTCATGGTAGGAGAATATGGTGTCAATTATTTGCATGTGACGTGTTTGAAGAAATGCCTTCTCACTATATACAAAAGGAGTTACATAAAGAAGGAGTTATGATTGACAAGTGGCATATGAGAATATGAAATAAGGTGTTATAATTGACAAGTGGCGTATGAGAATATGAAATAAGGAGTTGCAATTGGAGTTACAAAGAGAGGATTGTTATAAAAGGAGTGTTGCTTGGATAATTTTAAGTGTGTGATAGGTGAGTAAGGGTGTGTGTTTTGTGAATTGTGGGCGATGTTGGGTAAGCAATAGACCAGTCAAGGTCTTGTAAAAGTGAAGGCATTTTTATGTCAATATTCTAGTTTCAAAATTGAAGTCCAAGTTGGTGCTTGGCATTAGGGGTTGGTGCTCCTTCTAGTTGGTGATGGTAAATCAGGGGTTGGTGCTCCTTCCAGTTGGTGCTGGTAAATCAGGGGTTGGTGCTCCTTTTTGTTGGTGCATATAAATCAAGGGTTGGTGCTCCTTCCAATGGGTGCTGGTAAATTGATTATAAAGTTGGTGCTTTGCAAAGGTTGGATTTGGATGGGAGTCCAAATAGTCATTTTGAGGATGTAGCCAAATCGGTGAACCTCGGTACATCTTGTGTTGTGTGATGTTCTCTTGTTATACTTGCTTTATTTGGTTTTAAGTTTTCATTATTTCAGCTTTAAGAGTTGAATATTTAAGTTTAAAAAGAGTTACACTGATTCACGCCCCCTCTCAGTGTCATTGTGAGACTAAAAATTGGTATCAGAGCCAGTTTCCCTTGTGAGGCTAAATCAGCTAGGGTTGATCTTGGATTAGTATGCAATGGGTAAGAAGAATACATCCTCCTAAAATAAGGCATCTCAATCAATTTTAGTTCCTTTGGAAGGGAAAATTGAACTAGAAAAGATAGAAGGAGTGAATTCTGAAGTATGTGATGAAAAAATTGAGGTTGAAGTAGATCTAGAAGGTGAGTTGATCGTTGCACTTGACGAGTTGGATATAGAAAGGAAAAAGAACAAAATACTGTCCAAGAAGTTGGAAGAATATGAGGATAATATTGAAGATCTCTTCTTACAAATTCATAAATCCAAGAAAATAGAAGAAGCCTTGAAGTCACACCTAGATGATAAAGGCAATGTATGTAGCAAACATGAAGAGGAATCTAACAAAGTTATTAGTGATCTAAAGCTGCAAGTAGAAGAGTCCAAAAGGATTGAAGAAACTCTCAGGTCATAGATCAATGAAAAAGAGATTGTTTGCTACAAACAAGAAGAGGAGATTTTTTTATTGAGGAAACAACTAGAAGAGGCCAATACAAATCTCAAATTTGAGAAGAGCACAAAGTTGCTAGATAAAATGATAAGGCAACAAAGAAGCTCCATGGGTAAGCTTGGTCTTGGATGTGAAGCTAAACAACCTTCATCTTCTAAATCTACAGAGAAGAAGAATTCCACTACTGAAGGATCAAATCAAGAAAATCTTGAAGCTGAATCTTCAAAAGGAAGAAAATCTCAAAGGAGATCTACAACAAAGCAACCACAACAAAAGAGGTTCTATCACTCTCACTTTATTCATAATAATGCTTTTAATGGCTATTGTTTTAGATGCAACCCTTATGGTCACAAGGCAATTTATTGTGGATTGAATAATAGATCAAAGAGTTATGCTGGTAGAAATACATTTGTTTTTCCGATTGAACACCATGTGCAATGTTTTAAATATAATGGTCATGGGCACATAGCAAGGTTTTGTCCAAGAAAATTTATATCTAATCTAAGGCAAGACAATAGATTTCATCAGGCACAAAGAATGCAACACAAACAGGGAATAAATCATGTGCATCAATGAAAGGAAAATAATCATCCATCAAAGATGCACAAGAGAAAACCAGCCAGTAGAAATGTTTTTTCACCTTTGATGGATTATGCAGTAGAATGTTATAACTATCATAATTTTGGGCACATTGCAAGAAATTATCGAAGTACATTTGCATCAAATCAATTTTAGGGAAGAAAATTTCAACCAAATGGAATGAGACAAAATAAAATATTTCTCGAAAAACATGCACAAGCTACTAAAAAAGAAAATTCAAAACAAGAGCCCAAAACTGTAATCAAACTAGAGTGGAGAAAGAAAGAAGAAAGGAAATCGTGTCTCCTTGGACTGAAGGAGACTACTCCTCTATTGCACTAAGCAACTCTAGGTAGCACATCCTTAGGGGGAGCAATCTTAAAATTTTATTTTAATGCTCCTATGTATTTGTTTGGTTATCTGAGGATGAAAGGCAAGTAGTCAAGGGGAGTTGTCATATAGTTTTCAAAGTGTGTTTTAGTTCATGTAGTTGTTTGTGGAGGTACCATAAAGGGTGGTGATTAAGTTGAGACTTGTCACCATTGGTAGTATTGCTATATGTCAGTGTTGTACTTTTGATGGTTCTTACTGCCATTATTCAAATTTATGGATTATAACAGTTCTAATAATTTATTTTAGTGAAAGAATTTTGCCCTAGCTACATATATGTGTTTCGATAAAAGCAGTGTGTATTTATACTACACATTGATGTAAATATTGTTAGATCTATTATGATGCTTTGGTGAAAATATTTAATTCGCATGCAAAATCAGAAAGCTCACATTTTATTATTGCATTCAAAGAGGCTACATGAGTAGAAAGTTACATCAATAAAAATTGAGTACAAATATTCAAGGGGACCCCAAAGTTGGTTTTCAGACAAGAAGAAGAGTAGTAAGCAACTACTCTCTATTATCCAGCATTGAACCCAAAAATGTTGCTGACGCAAGCAAAGATGAAATTTGTATGAAGGCAATAAATGAAGAATTAGATCAGATCAAGAAAACCAAAACTTGGGAGTTAGTACCAAGACTTGCAAATAAAAATATTTAGTACTAAATGGTTCTTTCGAAACAAATTGAATGAAGACAAAAAGATAGTCAAGAATAAAGCAATATTGGTATGTAAAGGCTATGCACAAGTTGAAGGTATTGACTTTGACTAAACCTTTGCACCTGTGGCTATACTAGAGGCAATTAGAATGTTTCTGGATTTAGCAGTTTACAAGAATTTCAAAGTTTATCAAATGGATGTGAAATCAACATTTTCAAATGGGAAACTTGAAGAAGAGGTTTATATTGAGCAATCAGATGGTTTCCAACTTGGTGATGATCCCAAATTGGTTTGCAAGTTGAAGAAAGCATTATATGTCTTAAAACAGGCACCCCGAGCATGGTATGCAAGGCTAGACAACTATCTTACTCAACAAGGGTTCAAGAAAGGTATGGTGGATAGTAATTTGTATGTCAAAATAGAAAATGACCATCTTATTGTTCTTGTTGTATACATAGATGATATCATATTTGGCAGCAACAAAGATGAGTCATGTAAAGATTTAGCAAATAAGATGTAGAAAGAATTTGAAATGTCAATGATTGGTGAACTTTCGTATTTCCTCGAGTTGTAAGTTAATCAAAATGAGAAGGGCATATTTATTTCTCAAATTAAATATGTGAAAGTGATGTTAAAAAAGTTCACAATGGAGGATTGTAAGCTAGTTAGCACTCCTATGACTACAGGTTGCAAGTTGAGAAAGGATGAAAAATCTCCACATGTTGATCAAACCATGTACATATCTATGATTGGGAGCTTACTGTACTTGAAAGCTACTAGACTAGATATTTTGTAGGCAGTATGCATGGTAGCATGATTGCAGGCTAGTCCCAAGGAGACTCATGTGGCAGTAGTAAAGAGGATTCTTCGGTACCTCAAGGGTACTATGGAGTATGGGTTATGGTATCCGAAAGGTAAGGACTTCACCCTTATTGCATATTCAGATGCAGATTGGGCAGGATGTGTAGATGATAGAAAGAGTACCAATGGAGGTGCATTCTATCTTGAAGATAGGTTGGTCGCATGGCACAGTAAGAAACAAGAGTCAGTCTCCTTATCCACAATAGAGGTAGAATATATTATAGCGACAACATGTTGTATGCAAGTATTATGGATGAAACAAACCCTAAAATATCTTGGTATTAACTTTAGTGAGCCAATTTCAATTAAGTGTGATAACACCAGTGCCATTAACATCTCAAAGAATCTAGTTATGCATTCTTGCACAAAACATATTGCTATCCGGTATCACTTTTTGAAGGAGAAAGTTGCGGAAGGTGAGGTTAAGTTGGATTTTGTTCCAAAAATAGAGCAAGTAGCGGATATCTTCACAAAACCATTGCCCAAGGAAGTCTTTGAGTACCTTCGCAATAAATTGGGAGTGGTCATGTTTCCCAAGAATTGACTAGCTATCGGGACCACATTCTCAAGGGGAGCATTTGTGTATTTGTTTATCTTTTTGCTCATGTTTGTGATTTTTTCTAAGTGTAATAATTTTTGCTTGAGAATGTTGTGCATTGACTCAGTGGGATTTTGCATTAGCCCTTTTATATTGTTGTCAAAGGAGGATAAGAGTTACAGGAAATTGCATGTGTGTTGCCAACAATTCCAAAGGGGGAGATTGTTGAGAAAGGTGCAACGACAGTATTGTCATTGTTGTCAACACAGTTAGATAGATCGGTTGATGCAGTGGATAGGAGTTCAGAGGTTACTCAAAGTATGTACAGTGATGTTAAATGCTTATGAGGATGTTTACCCACCTTTTTGCATATTTTCCAAGAAGACCGAAGTGGCCCATATGCTAAAGATCAAAGAAAAAGCAAAACATCGCAAAGAAAAAAAGTGTCGCGATATCGCGACATGTTGCATTTTAGCGGTCCAAAGCAAAGAGAAAATGCAAGGAGAAAAAAGTGTCATGAAATGTTGCATTTTCATGGCTAAAATAGTAAAGAAAAAAAAGTGTCACGATATCACGACATGTTGCATTTTCGTGACCAAAAGAGAAGAGAAAAAGCAAGGAGAAAAAAGTGTCGTGATAACACGACATGTTGCATTTTCATGGCCAAAAGAGCAAAGAGAAAAAAGTGTCACGATATCGCGACATGTTGTATTTTTGTAGGCCAAAGAAAAGAGAAATAACAAAGAGAAAAAGTGTCACGATATTCACGACATGTATTTTCGTGGGCCAAAGCAAAGAGAAAGAGCAAAGAAAAAAAAAGTGTTGCAATATCGCGACATGTTGTATTTTCGTGGTCCAAAGCAAAGAGAAATAGCAAGAAGGAAAAAGTGTCGCGATATCGCGACATGTCACATTTTGGTGACTCAAAAAGGGCAGGCAGGCAGAGAAATAAAAAGTGTCACGATATCGCGACATGTCTTATTTTCGTGACTCAAAAAGGGCAGGCAGGAAGAGAAAGAAAAAGTGTCACGATATCGCGACATGTCGCATTTTCATGACTCAAAAAGGGCAGGCAAGTAGAGAAAGAAAAAGTGTTGCGATATCGTGACATGTCGCATTTTCATGACTCAAAAATGGCAGGAAGGCAGAGAAAGAAAAAGTGTCACGATATCGTGACATGTCACATTTTTACAACTCAAAAAGGGTAGGCAGGCAGAGAAAAAAAAGTGTTGGGATATCAAGACATGTCGCATTTTCATGACTCAAAAAGGGTAGGCAGGCAGAGAAAAAAAAGTGTCATGTTATCACGATATGTTGCATTTTTTCTAAAGGAACAGAGTAGTTGATAATGCGTCTGATATTAATGATGAACACCAGGATGGTGAAACTGAAGACTGCATGGTGACATGGACCCATAAGGAATCTTTAATGATTTGAAATCATTTAAGATGGTCGTTACACATGGAAAAAAGTGGACGCATGCCCATGTGGAGAAAAGGAAATGAAGGGCCTCAAAATAGAAACAAAAAGCCTTTTCAAAAACCAAAACAAATGCATGCATAAGGGAAAAGAAAACAAACAGTCATCGAAGGAGAAAATGAACAGTCATGAAGGAGAAAACGAATAGTCACCAAAGGAGAAAAAAAATAGACATGCAAAGAGAAAATGAACAATCATGCAAGGAGAAAATGAATAGTCATGAAGGAGAAAACGAATAGTCATCGAAGGAGAAAATGAACAGTCATGAAGGAGAAAATGAACAATCATCGAAGGAGAAAATGAACAGTCATGATCGAGAAAACGAATAGTCATGGTAGGAGAATATGGTGTCAATTATTTGCATGTGACATGTTTGACGAAATGCCTTCTCAATATATACAAAAGGAGTTACATAAAGAAGCAGTTACAATTGACAAGTGGCATATGAGAATATGAAAGAAGGTGTTACAATTGACAAGTGGCGTATGAGAATATGAAAGAAGGAGTTACAATTAGAGTTACAAAGAGAAAGGATTGTTATAAAAGGAGTGTTTCTTGGAGAATTTTAAGTGTGTGACAAGCGAGCAATAAGGGTGTGTGTTTTGTGAATTATGGGCGATGTTGGGTAAGCAATAGACCAGTCAGGGTCTTGTAAAAGTGAAGGCATTTTTATGTCAATCTTCTAGTTTCAAAATTGAAGTCCAAGTTGGTGCTTGACATCAGGGGTTGGTGCTCCTTCCAATTGGTGTTGGTAAATCAGGGGTTGGTACTCCTTTCAGTTGGTGCTAGTAAATCAGGGGTTGGTGCTCCTTTCTATTGGTGTAGATAAATCAAGGGTTGGTGCTCCTTCAAATGTGTGCTGGTAAATTGATTGTAAAGTTGGTTGCAAAGGCTGGATTTGGATGGGAGTCCAAACAGTCATTTTTAGGATGTAGCCAAATCGGTGAACCTCAATACATCTTGTGTTGTGTGAGGTTGTCTTGTTATACTTGCTTTATTTGGTTTCAAGTTTTCATTGTTTTGGCTTTAAGAGTTGAATATTTAAGTTCAAAAAGAGCTACACTAATTCACCCCCCCTCTCAGTGTCATTATGAGACTAACACCTTCGAAATCATTTTAGGAGGTCTATTTTTTATCAACGTTGTTCGATATCATAACACATATCAAAAGGGGCATATGTAGACACCTAAAATGTGTCATGTCTATGGCAAATACTCATATGGACATGATACAAGACCATATGGAAGATCTTGGATAGACTCCAAGATAAAGTAGTGGTTCTAACCACTCAATTTGGGCTCCTTGGCCTAATCAGTCTGAATCGTAGTTGAGACCTACGATCTACAAATTGAACCACAACTAAGACCCGCGGTCTGCAGTCTAGGTCGTAGCTTTCACTTGTGGTCTAAACTGAAGTTTAGTTGGCCTTCATTCAAGACAAATCAATTTGAACGACCATTTTATCTAGAAGAATGTGGTTAAAGGATGGAAGATTCCAATCCAACTATCCTAACCACCTCTTCTTGTTCTTGGCTTCTCCATGAAGCCACCCCTAGCCCTTGGGTAGTCCTATAAGTACCCCTCAAAATTAGGGCAAAGATAGCAAGAGAGAGAGCATTTGAGTAGCAAATCCCTATTGGATTGTAGACTCACTTGAGTATACTAACAAAACCTAGATGATATTCATTTACCAATTCACCTAGCATCATGTCAATTCATTCTATGGATGTCCTAAGGAGCTAGAATGCCAAGAAACACAAATTCAGGAAAATGAAGGTCCAATTGTGGAATTTAACTGCCAAACCTGTCAGAGGATATTGAGGTGACCCTTGATCATCAATTTGACAAGGAGAATCAAGATCACAACCTTAGAATTGGAGGGAAAAACTATTTGATTGCTCGTCACGGCTAACAATCATGGTTTACAGTGTAGACTGCTCATTCGAGCTACAGTTTGCAACAGGTGATAGATCTCCTTACTATTTTTTCTAGTATGGTTAATTAGGTTAGATTAGTCATTTTAGTGGATTAATTCATGTTTAGAGATAATATGACCGATATTTATGGGTTTTACTCAATATTATTTTCATCATAGCAAGTAGGACATTAATGGCTTCTTTTCATGCTAACATGCTTAATTTCATGCAATTGATCTAGTAGATAGATAGTTGCACTTCCTGCTTTCATGTTTCTAACAATATTTATGAATATTGCACAAGTTTAATATGTTTTATCCATATTCTTGATTTCATAGTTGTTATGACATATTTATGTACATTTTCCTCAAAGGGCCTCATCATGAGAGGTTTCCTATTTGTATAATGCTTTTGTGTTATTTCTTAACCACAAGAAAGTAGGTTCGAAGGAGACTCAATCATTCAATTCCTTCCTCAACGCGAAGAAGAGAGTCAACTCCATCCTAGAGCAGTTTGTGACTATTTAAAAGCGAATTAATAGTGTTCCTACCCCATTGGGGGCTTTGGAATTGTATCAATTGTATCAATATATGGGTGACCCTAAGAGGGGAATGATTGTAACTGAGATTAGTTTTCAATATTAATAAAAGAAACATCCATTTCAGTGTTATATGCAATCTTGTTTATCGTTTTATACTTTTATGTTGATTCCAATTGATGCATGAGATAGGTGTACAATTTTTGGATAGGTCAATAACCATTCCAATAAATCTTGGTCTTTCAGCTACCAAGTGTGTCTTTTGGTATCCAACCATTTTTTTTGGTATTCTACTATCAAAAGCACCAGATTGTAATTTTGGAACACATACAAGTTTTGGATTAGGTGTCCAATAAAACTAAAACTCTTACCATGTGTTCTTCGTGGTTCTAAATACATCTGGTTAAAATTTGAGGTCCTACATCCTTATGAGTCACTCCTAACATGCCCATGAATATGACCACCAAGGATGATTTTTACACAGTTCTAGCTATCAAAAATTCTAGAATGTCATTTTGGAACACGTACAACTTTTGAATTATGTGTTCTATTGACCTACAAATTTTACAATGTGTTCTTAGCAATTTAAACTAAATTGATTAAAATTTGAGGTCCTAACTCCTTATGATTCACTCCCAACATGTCCATGAATATGATCACTGAGGTTGATATTTACACAGTTTCCAGCTGTCAAAAGTGTGCAGTCCAGCTTTATAAAAAGTATGAATTTACCTAATTTGATAAGGTTTTGTGGTACTAAAAACACCCAAAATTGAAGTTATGATGTTAAAATAACTCCACTAAGATGTTTACTTACTCACCATGATAATTAAAATTTTATTTATCCAATTTTTTTTGGATCAATTAAGGTTATTACCTGCACATTAAAATAGGAGTTAGATATATTTCAAAATAAAGAAAATATCATCTTCCTATTATCTATTTATAGAAATTAAGACTACACTAAGTTGTAGAGATTATAGAGCTTTTGGGAGTTATTTAATAGTTATCATTAGTGCATATTACAAGTTATTTTTAAGGAGTAATACATATATTATAGTTGCACCATATTAGTTTATCTTAAAGCTTATTAGAGGTGCGCTAAATATTTTAGTGAAGGTATAATTTAGTGCAAAGATTAATCTCTCAAGAGAATATTATTTACATGATTATTAGCTTGGATTAATTGTTACTAAATTATCCAAGTGAAGGAGTTAGATACTAGTGTTTTCTGATAAGAAAGGTAATAATACATTGCTCTCAAGAATTATAGCAAGTAGCAGCTATATCTAATAAGAAAATGAAAAGCTTCAGATCAATCTACATTAGTCCTCAAGCTATACAACGAGGAGCCATCATATCAAAGGAGGAAATAGCATCAAAATAAGACAAGGAACTCTCTAAAATTTGATGCAAAATAAGATTTCTTATTTATATTACATTGGTGCACCATATCCCTCCTAAATAGGAAAAAATATAAAGTGTCTCAAGACACTATTATGGCAAGTATTCTACATCCACTAGTGGTGAATCATCAAAGGAAAAAGGTGTAAACTTCAAGTAGAGAAGGTGAGCCAATATAGGGCTCATAAGTACCAATTTTAGGTTTATAGAAACACCATATCAGTCACCATCAAATCAAGTACCTATAGCAAGCATCAAACCTACAACATCAAGCCAATACAAGAAGAACATTACTAAATGTTATCTACATAAATAGGTATATTATTAAGGTCATTTATATATTACACTTCTACGTAAGAGATAACATCAAATATTGCATAAAGTGTATATCATCTAGCATCTATCAACGTAGAAGGAAAAAAACTAAAGAGAAGCACGAATAAGCAAGTTTCAAGGATCTTTATTGAAGGTAAAATCTAGAGGAACCATCGAATGAAAAAAAACACCCATAGCTATCATTTGAGTGTCATATAACCTCCATCGAATCATTCCTCATTGTCTTAGCTATAGCTACCCATACAAAATCTATGTTGACTTGGAAATAAGGCATCAAAGATAAGTTATCAAGAGCATTGCTAGCAAAGGATATACATGGTATAATATATTGGAGGGAGGATCTACATGTAGGAAACTTGATTGCCACTTGTAATCTAGAGCTAAGGTATCTTGTGCCACTTAGCACAACCTTTGTAGGTTCCCTCACATTCCTTAATGTACGTATAGGAGAAGAATTCTCAAGTAATAATCTAACATCTATCTTTGAGCGGTTACAAAAATCATTGGGAGGTTACTTTCCATAGTCATAATTGCAAGGAGGAATAAGAATTGAAAAAACCTAAGTCTCAAAGCCCATAATTAATGTGACTCTCAAGTGCTACTTGTACAAAGTTGAAAGGCATCCATACTATTTAAAGTGCCTAAACTCGAAGGTGGTACGAAAGTGTATTCGTAGTGAGCATTGAGTGAGAGAAAAATTAAGGCACACATTCAAGCATTGAAGGGAGGATTCTGAGTGCTATTCAAAGAGGAGAGAAATATACCTATTTGTATTTACGATCCTCTGTCATTCATAGGAATGCACAAAAATTTAGAACAAACTCCATACACCAATCAACATGGATGAAATACCTTTCAAGGAAGGTAAAAGTATTACTTGATTTAAATCTTGCTTTCCTAAGAATGAGTTATAAGTTACCAAATTAAAGGTTTCTAAAAGCATGAGGATACGAAAGGAAAAAGGAAAGCAAAGATGTGATGCAAACCGAACTAAACTCGACGCAAAATCCTAGGAATTGAAAGTGCTTGAAAATGGGGAAAGCATGAACGAATCAAAAACTTAAACAAAAGCCAATAAAGAAGACAGCCCTTTTTATTGATATGTTTCAGAACTCGGTTACAATTCACCTCCTCCCTTTTCTAGGGGCTAGGAGCGTTTAAGTATGCATTCTTGTTACATCCATGGATGCCCTTCCTTCTTCCATGTGCCCACATGTAAAATGGGTGGACCAAACGTCATCGCCACTTGCATTGATGAGTCTTGACTCCTTGCTACTCTTTCAATGTCCATACCCTACATTCAAAGGAACAAGAAATAGTCAGTAGCACCTGTGGATAAAATAAAGCATGCAATCCCCAAGCCTATGATAAGTGAATGAGAAAAATGAATTAAACTATGACTAAAATGAATCCAAATGCTCTAAAAAATTGACAAGGGCATAAAGACATCACCAGGAGGGCCCTGCCAAAAGAAAAATTGGGAAATTCATCGCCGATTTGAATTTTCTTTGGGGAGGGATGAATTTACCTACAACAAAACACCGAAAAGGTATTGTCCCAAATGTCCTGTCTAGGAAGCTCCAAAAGACCTGAAAACTTGGGGTTAGCTAATTGGGGGTATTTTTGGAAGACCTAGATGGTTAGATTTTCCCAATTTGGCCTCCATAAATAGGAATTTGATGATGCTACCTAAAGGTTAGTAAAAGCGAACGAAGATAGAAACATGATCAAAATTGTTCAAACGAGACGAAATTTAAATGACAACCTACCTAAGCATCATAGAATTGAATGCAAAAATGGAAGAAAGAAAGTCTACCACAAATTTCCCATCGCTCTGAAGAGGGGCGATTAGGACTGTAGCAGTGTGGGAGGAGGCGCCCATGGGGCAGGCCACCCACCGTTTGAGGCTTGATTTCGGCACCAATCCACTTGGGATGGGTCCAAAACCTCTTGTGGGGTATTGTTAGCAAATTTGGTGAGATATTGTGGCCAAATGTCGGGTTTGGTTATAGATTTGTGCTTCCAATAACCACCCTATGACCTCCTCTTCAAAAGATATCAAGGATGTGAAAGACAACTCAAAAGGGTGTAGGTGTGAAAGTAAAACGGTAGCACTTCGTTGCTCAAGAAATGTTCCTTCTCTCCCTCTTTTGGGGTGAGGAAACTCACCAATTTATAGACCTGGAGGTCTCTTGAATTGGGCATGCAGAGGCACAACTTGGAAATCATGCCTTCCCAGGAGGAAGGAGATTCCTACCTAAATAGGGACTTCACGACTGCCCTTGTAACAACCTCTAACGCTCAAAAACGCTCACCCACACTCCCATGCAATGAAGGAAGCGTTAAGTGGCAGATCTGAGCTGCCATTTGTCAAGATTTGACTTTTTTCCCATCAAACCTACAATTCACCCCACCCTAGAGTGAATTATGAATTCGTCCCTAGGTGGAGCGAATCCCAATTTGAATTCGTCCCTGGGTGGAACGGATATTGAGCAAAGTGCCTGAAGGTGCCAAAATGATTTCTGACCTTCCAAAACTGCTGTGAGAGTGGTTAGGACCACTGTTTAACCTCTGGTGGCTACCCTAGGGTTGTGTGTGTCAATGCAATCAGTGTTTGCAATAACATAATCAGATTGGTGTTGTTTTGATGTCTAAAAATGCCCCTTTTTGGGATGCGCTGTGCAAGGCACATCACTGAGAAAAAATAGAAAACCAAAGCACTAATGATTAGGGTTTCTTAGTAACCTAACCAACTTTTGATGCCCCAAGTATGAAAAGGGTATGCATTCATGAATCCTTGCTTCTGACGAGCGAAGGAACTCAATTCAAGTGTTAACCTTTATCGATGAGGTGTTACTTGAGCTTGGACATTGATCAGTCATGAATAGGCAAAGGGCATAACCTTTTGTCTATGGGAACCTTGAGTTCACGATTCACGAATGCCAAGTGATTGATCAGCTTGTGATTATTGCTTGTTTACTATGCCAAGTAGGAGCATGATTGTATTTGTCAATGATTCTTTGAATACATGCTATTTCCATGATTGAATGTGTATTTGTTGATTGGTGACTACGTGTGACTACCCCCTCAAGCGACGAATCAATGAGGGAATGACCAACATGAGAAAAACGATGAGTCGCTTGACCCAAGATGACTTGTGTAAGGGTGCCTTAAAATTCTTTAGCGTTAAATGTGTGTGCAGTTTTCCGACATTTAGACCTATTTTTGGTGGGTGTTAACCCTTTTGGTGATGCCTTTTTAGAGCTGAAATTGTCAAAAATCTGTCTTCCCATGGAGCGGTCCGGCCATGGTGGCCTTCTTAGGGAGTAGGATGGTGACAATTTGTAACCCCAACATATTTTTTGGATGCCAAGAATGTCAAGCGTGAATGCGCCTTCGTTCGAAAATGCTATTGCTATTTTTGGTTGGGTTTTGACCCTTTTGGCGATGTCGTTTGGGGATGAAATTCTCAAAGATCCGTCTTCTCGTGGAGCAGTCCGGCTATGGTAGCCTTCTTAGGGAGTAGGATAGTGAGGATTTGTGACCTCAAAATATATTTTGCATACCCTAGGCTTGTGGGTTTTTTTTATCTTTTGGATTTCTACGGGGTCAAATGACCGGTTATTGTAGCCTACGGGCATTTTTGATGATATATACAGATGAATTTATTTTGTTTATGTGCATGTGATGATTTGATTTTATGTACGATGATTGATGAATATGGATGTATGCATGTTAAGTTATAGTGATGGATGCATATGTTTTTCTGAAATGTGAATGTTTTTAATTTATATGATATGCAAATGGAATGGATGAATTGAATTTGTGATTTTTGGCGGTCAGACCATAGACTATTTAGAACTTTATGGCTTTTTGTCCTAGGCGATTGCTGTGGTAAATGACTTTTCATGTATACATGTTTTTTTTTGTATTTTTTGATGGAGATGCAAGGATGAAAGATATTAGTTGGTTTGAA
Source organism: Wollemia nobilis (assembly GCA_028583015.1). Taxonomy (NCBI): domain Eukaryota; kingdom Viridiplantae; phylum Streptophyta; class Pinopsida; order Araucariales; family Araucariaceae; genus Wollemia; species Wollemia nobilis. The sequence continues at coordinate 19,205 of JAQPPZ010010714.1, forward strand.
ATGTATTTTAAGGTTTTTTGAGACTCAGATGTTTTAACTAACTAGCTATGACTTTACTTTCATCTTACAAGAATTTTGAACGAGGTATGAATCAGACTTGTCTTTGAACAAGTTATTTCACATCCTTGTGTGTGCAATTGAGTTCATTTATGTGGTGTTTGTCAGGATACCGCTAGTGCCAGATAGGCTGTCAACCAAACCTATATTGAGGATTACCCGATTAGCTCCACTAAATCCTTTGTTGTATTTAGTCAGATTTATCTACAGTGCTGTCATAGGAGACCATAAGCTAGCTCATCCACATGCAAACATTGATATGCACACAAGTTAATGTGACAGATATATCGTCATGCAGGAGGTTTACCACCAGTGACCTATAGGCTATCCACCAAACCAGTACTGAGGTTTTCCTCATGACCTATCAGAATGCTAAGAGTTCCAAGGATTCAAGTTTGACTCCCTTATTTTCTTTAATTATATTGGGATACTTGCTCTTTGATAGTGATAAGAATCATTGTATATTTTTGTTTTTCTTTTGAGCAAGGGATTTGAATAATGAGTGATGAGGATCACTATTGTTTGTGCCTTTTGATGTATCCACTTTGGTTGGGATGTAAAATTTTTTGGAGTTTTGACATTTGCAAATTGTTGATGTTTTACAAATTTTTTTTTTTGAGAACTTTGGATCCTTGGGGAATTGGTTAGGGAAGATTCTTGTCCTTTTTCCAACTCTCAGCATTCTTGGGGTCATTCACATAGGGGGATGAGCAAGATAACCATTTTGCTTATGGTGATCTGGATTGCTTTGCAAGTTTCATATTTTGTTCACACAACTTGGGAATTTTTATGTGTTTTAATTTGCGTTGGGATGCTATGTAACAAGGTGTGATCCAAGGAGAACTCTAGCTTTGTAAAATCTGTCTGAATTGGTACAATACATGGATAGAAAGCTAATGACGACTGAAAGACGAAAACTTTTGATACATTAGAAGACCACTGATTATGGTATGGTAAAAATAAGTGAATGGCATTTATTTTTGATGGACTATTTACAAAATTGGAGGAATGTGGAACGATATGGATTGGCGGAGTAATTACAGTATATGGTGCCTTTGACCTGTATGACCACAAATATGCAATGTATGGATGTGATTCTTAATGCAACTATATATATATTTTTGTGTTTTTGATGGAATGGTTTTTGTGAGTATGAATATGAGATGCAAAAAGAGCTCTTTATTTTTGTGAGTATGCCTGGAAATAAGATGCAAATTTTTGTTATTTTTGATGATTTTATTATTTTTGAATTTTCTTATGTTTGACCAAGAGATTGTGGGAATCCTTGGAGCTTTTTTGTTTGACCAAATGGGTAATGGGCATATTTGGGGCATTTTGGGTTGACCAAGTGATTGCAGGAATCCTTGGAGCATTTTGGGATTAACCAAGAGATTATGGGAATCCTTGGATCTTTTTGGGATTGACCAAGCGATTATGGGAATCCTTGGAGCATTTTGGGATTGACCAAGCGATTATGGGAATCCTTGGAGCTTTTTGGGATTGACCAAGTGATTATGGGAATCCTTGGAGCTTTTTGGGATTGACCAAGTGATTATGGGAATCCTTGGAGCATTTTGGGATTGACCAAGAGATTATGGGAATCCTTGGAGATTTTTGGGATTGACCAAGCAATTATGGGAATCCTTGGAGATTTTTGGAATTGACCAAGCGATTATGGGAATCCTTGGAGTGTTTTGGGATTGACCAAGCGATTATGGGAATCCTTGGAGTGTTTTGGGATTGACCAAGTGATTATGGGAATCCTTGGAGCGTTTTGGGCTATGGATATTCTAAACATGGAATGGCCGCAAATGACTAATGTTCAAGGGTTCTAGTTCCTTGATTCCATCAAGAGAGGCTAGACAGTATGTTCTAGGTCCTATTTTTCTATAAATTACATAAGGACCTAACCAGTTTGTCATGAACTTGTCCCTTAAATGGGACGATAAACTAGAATTTTGTTGGTTCTATTTCAAGACCAAGTCACCAACATGAAAGTCCCTCAAATGAACTTTCATGTTGTATGCTTTCTTAAGTTGCTCTTGATAGATACGTAAATGCTCGAGAGCATTAATGCATCATTTGTCAAGCAATGTAAGCTGGTCTAACCGGGCCTACCATGCAGTATCATCATTGATGAACTCTTGCATTGATATGCATAGGGAAGGAATTTCCAACTCGAGAGGCATGATAGCCTCAAAGCCATACACGAGCGAAAACAGAGTTGCCCTAGTGGGCGTCCGAACGCTGGTGCAATAAGCCCATAGGGTAAGTGGGATATGAATGTGCCAATCCTTATGAATGTCTGTGATTGTATTTTTGAGGATGGCAACTAGCATTTTGTTTGATGCCTCGGCTTGCCCATTTTCCTATAGATAATAAGGTGTCAAAAAATTGTGCTGAATTTTGTACTTTGTGGTCAAAGCACGCACGTATTTGTTTTGAATGATGTCCCATTATCCAAAATTATTTTGGATGGAATACCAAAATGAAATATGATGTGTAAAATGAACTCCGAAATGCGGGGTCCTGTCGTAGAGGTAAGCGAAACCGCTTCCACCCACTTGGTGAAATACTCTATGGCCATTATGATAAACGTGTGACAACCTAACGATGTAGGGGAGATATTTTCGATTAGATCGAGGCCCCACTGTGAAAATGGCCAAGTTGATTAGATCAACTGCAAGGCCTGGGAAGGTGCATGTGTCAAATTAGCATGGTGTTGACATTTCATGCACTTCCTAACATATGCGCAACAATCTTGCTCTAAATATGGCAAATAATAGCCCATGCAGAGAATGCGCTTTGCGATGGCCATACCATTGAAGTGGCCACCGCACGTACCATCGTGTGCTTGGGAGATTGCCCAAGTGGACTCTTGATGGTCCAAGCAACGAAGGAGGATTCCTTCATAGCTACGACGGTACAAAATGTCTCCTAACAAGACATACTTTGCCACTTTTTTCTTGAATGCTTGTTTTGCAGCATGCATCAATCCAAGTGGGAGATTACCTAACTTGAGGTAGTCCATTATGGGTGAATACCAATCCTACTGACCAGAAGCCTCGATGGTATGAACATCCAATCACTCTTGAAGTTCATCCCTAGAAAAAGCTGATCGAGAAAGAACTTACAAGAATAGCATTGTGTTGCTATTGAGGGGAGTAGGGGAGAACAAGGACCCCTAGTTGGCATGGTTTAGAAAATCATGGATTCAAGAGAACTTATCCAGGGATGGTTCAATCTGGATCAAGTGGATTCCTGGCATCAAGTTAGGGCTTGTGCGCTCCATCACGGATTGCAATAGCGTTTTGACTTGAATGGTTGTCATATCACCAAAAATGTCTTACGGGATTAATGACCCCAAGGAGGCCATAGTGTCCATAAAAATATTCGATGATCGAGGGAGTGCCTCGATGTCATACCATTCATGCTTTTCTAGGAATTTTTCCACAAGGGCTTTGTAGGCCTGTAGAACTGGGCATTTACATTGGAATACCCCTTTGACTTGGTTGACAATTAACATCGAATCACCAAAGATATTCAATTGTTTAATGTTCATGGTGATTGTTGTCTAAAGACCTATGAGCAAGGATTCATACTCTGCATTATTGTTTGTGCATGGGAAATTTAATTTAAATGACAAAGGCATTGGAGCGCCTTGCGGTGTGAAGAATACTATTCCCATGCCACCACCTTGCTCATATTTAGAACCATCAAAAAATAGGGTTATGTCAGCCTGTGACTCAGGCTCATCAAAATCTGGTGATTCTAAGACATGGAAGACCCCATCATCGAGTAGTTCTATGACCAGAGGCTGATCGTCTTCGAGAGTAGCCTCTGCTAGTTTATCGGTGATGACCTGACCTTTTATGGATTTTTGTCCAATAAAATCTATGTCAAATTATGTCAACAACATGATCCATTTCGTTGTGTGACTACTATGATAAGTACAACTCATAATGTATCACAATGGATTCTCCTTAGACACAACATACGTCTTGCTGCTCAACATGTAATGGTTCAGATTTTTGGTAGCAAACACCACTGCCAAGTAGAGTTTCTCAACGTATGCATAGTTAAGTTCATAACTGACCAGGGTGCGGCTAAGATAGTAAGTAGCCTGTTCTTTGTGAAGTTCATTCTTCTGGGCTAGCATGGTGCCCAGTGCCACCTCAATAGATGATATGTATAGGTAGAACGACACTCCTAGTCTAGGTGGTGCCAATATTGGCGGTGAAGTCAAGTATTTTTTAATTTTGTCGAAGGCTGACTGGCACTCATCATCCCAGTGAAATGCTACCCCCTTATGCAATAATTTTTTCATGGGTCGACACTTTTTAGATAGCTGTGCTATGAAGCACCTGATCAATGTGACCTTTCCCTGTAGGCTTTTGAGCTACTTGATGGTAGTTGGGGGAAGCATTTCAAGGATTGCCTTGACTTTGTTTGGGTCGACCTCGATGCCTCGCTTTGAGACTATGAAACCCAAGAGTTTTCTAGATGTGATGCAAAATACACACTTCTTGGGATTCAGTCTGACTTTATGTTCGATGCGACGATCGAGGATCTTTCTTAAGTCATCGAGATGATCTAGGCGCAAAAGAGATTTGGCCAACAAATCATCCATGTAGTCTTCCAAAGTTTTATGCATGTAATCATGGAAGACATATGTCATGGCATGTTGGTAGGTGGCGCCAAAATTTTTAAGGCCAAAAGGAATGACCTTATAAAAAAATGTCCCCCAAGGCATTGTGAACACCATTTTTAGATGGTCCTCGGGATTGATACAAATCTGATTGTATCTCGAGAAACTGTCCATGAGGGAAAGCATTTCATGACCCACTATGGCGTCTACCAATGCGTCAATGCTTGGCAATGGGAAATCATCCTTAGGACTCGCTTTGTTTAGATCTCAAAAATTAGTGCATATGCGAATCCTCCCATCGGGCTTTTTGATGGGCACCATGTTGGACAGCCATGGTGGGTAATCCATGTAGATGACAAACTGTGCATCCAACAACTTTTGTAATTCATCTTTGACCATTAAGGCCATTTTTGGGTGCATCTTACATAGTTTTTTCTTAACTGGCTTGACTATCGGATCAAGCGTTAGATTATGCGTGACTAGCTATGGATCTAGTCTCGGCATGTCTTTGTATGACCATGCAAAAATCTCCTTCTTATCTATGAGAAGGGCAATGTAGTCAGCTTGCTCTTTGGGGGATAAACTTACCCCCAACTTGATGATCTATGGATTCATTGTGTTTGAGCCGATGTCTACGTAAGTCATCTCCTCGACCGACATGTGGGATTCATCCTCCAACTGGTGTGGAGTTAGGATCAAATGGATATCATTTGCTGAGTTAATATCATCGTTAGGAACCTTGGGTTCCTCTTTAGCATGGAAGATATCCTAAGTTGATCAAGGGATAAAATGAAGCATTTCACCGAAAGGCCAGTACTCTGATGGGGATGGCGGTGAATGGACGCGATCCCAGTCTATGGCATCAATATCTAGATACAATGACTATGCTAGATCGGCCAAGTTGTGGATGGGGGTGGTTAAGTCAATGGAGATCATGTTGATGAAATGATTTTGGTCTCCATTACCACAGTTGTGATGAATCGAACATCCTAGATGTTCTCTGTGCTCTGGGTCTGGCTCTAGAGGTATTGGCACGAATGGATTGACCTTATGTGTGAATAGGAAGATAGGGTCTACCCTCGGCACTGATGTCACTATAGGGTATCTGGGCAGAAGGTATGCTTCGTATGCCCAGAGTGGTGGATCCAAAACTTGGTCCCACCGCGTTGGGTCTACATACCACTCATGCCCTGGCACTATGTTTAATTGTTTGAATATGTCGTTAATCTCCAAGGGGTATGGTCGTCGCATTTTCTGCATGTGATTAAGATATGCCATATTAGTTTCATCTTCATAATCACTATTAGATATTCAAAGGCCTTCATTGGATCTAACTTCTTACAGCATTAAAGGCTTGCATTGCTAAAGCAAATTGATCTGACCCCATTGGGGTTGTTTCACTCTTTGCGGTGGGTCCTGATTTCCTTGGAGTGGTGCTTGCTCGATTGGAGCATCTAAAGGGAACATTCTCAAGAGACTCTTTTGATAATCATCCATGGGGATCACCTGTGAGTGATTGCTATATGATTCAAAGGGGTCCCATGGTGCCATCTCATATTCTGATTCATCCTCTGAGGACCCTTCTTGACATTGGCTAGACCCTCCTTGAAAATGATCTCTCGAGATTTCTCCTCTTTCGAGCGAAGGGAAGGGATTACGAGGGTCAACAAGGTTAATTGTCGTTAATGGGAGATAATCCATCAATGTATATGTCATGTTAGGGTTGGCATATGGATCTGATGTCAATCCCCCCTTGTTGCCTATCCCTAGGCCTTATATGTTCTCCACCAAGATGTCCAAGGGCAGGGGGTGGTTGAACCCTACTCCTGACTTATCATATGACATTTGGTATCTTGGTTGGCAAAGAACACATACCCCTTGCTCATATCTACCTAACCCATATCTATGCCAATTGCATTGGCCAAGGTATCTCAAAGCAAATTATAGGTTAGACAAGTAGTTGACATTTTTAGCAAAAGGCTCTTCATCTTCATATTCTTGCGTACATGGTGCAACGCCATGATCAAGGCTCCCATACACAAAGTTTTTCTGGTTTTGCAGGTAGCCTAGGGGAACTATAGTGCTGATGGGGAGGCGAGGTCTCCCCATGTCCTGCATGGACTCTAGTGTGGGTGTTGCTACAATATTCTGCACTAGATACTCCCCCAGGCCTGTATTGGCCATCTCAATGGTGATTTTTGGTGGTTGAGGGGGAGGGAATGGAAGTTCTCCCTGAGTCCACTCCATGTCAAGTGAACTAGGAGCCTCGAATTCCATTCGACTAAGCATCTCCTCAGTAGAGATAGTTGATACTAATGACAGTGTCTTCTATAGAGGTTGTGCCTCTTCTAGAGGTTTCTTCCCTTTTTCCTTTTTTTTGGCCCCTATCGGTGGCGTCATTGGTGGAGGACCAGACGATGAAGATGGACCCTACTAGGGTTTTGAAGAACTTGCTAATGGGGATACCTATGGAATTGGACCCTGTTTAGGTTGATTCAATTGGAAATCCAAATGCATTGATGGAAGGGTCGATTGTGACATCAGTTGCACCATATTATAGTACTTGAAGGGTTCTATGTCCACTGAGACTACATGCACTTCCCATTCAAATGTATACTTTCAGCACTGGTGAGCTATCGAAGGGACACACTTCATGCCCCTAATCCATGGCCGCCCCAACAAGATGTTGTAGGCCATATCACCTTCCAAGATATGGCACAATGTAGGTATAGTATTTTGTCCCACTTGGATGGGTAGGACTATTGTGCCAACTATCAAAAAAATTACATCATTGAATGCTCACAGTGTGTAGGTGGAAGCTATGATGTGAGATGCAAACAACTTCAGATGTTTTAGGGCCATGGTTGTGATGAGATTGTTGGACGAGCCAATGTCTATCAACACCCTCTTATATGGGATCCCATTGAACCGTGCGATAACGTGCAGGGGTGGATCCGCCATGTCATCAACCACTGATTTCACTTCTTCTTGAAATATGATAACTGGCTCAGTGCATTGTTTGACATGTCCCATGAAGTTGTTGAAAGAATTTGTTTCATGGGGCTGCAACTCGATGGCTTTCAATATCTCCATTAGAGCCTCTTGATGGGGAGTTGATTGTTGTATGAGCTCATATATGGAGAGCCTAGCCGAGGTGGTCCTCAAACTCTGAGTGAGTTTGGTCCAAAGTGTAGCCACTAGTCTAGGTGGAGGAGGTTGTGCAAGGTGTTGTTGTGGTTGTGTCATTGTTGGCACCTCACCTGTAGTTTCTGTGGGGGCGGCTACACTCGGATACCTCCTATTCTAAGTCACTATACTGATCATACCTACATACCCCTGCATGGGGTAGCTCTTGTTTTAATCACAGTGACACTGAGAGGGGCAGGTGAATTAGTGTGATCTTTTAAATTTCAAGTATACGGTTTTAAAACCAATAGCAGTATAAAACTTATAAAAGAAATATCAATTACAGCAAGAAAGCATCACACATAACACAACAATTTAATGAGGTTCACCAATGTGGCTACTCCTTAAAAATAGCTGCTTGGACTACCATCCAAATCCAGCTCAAGTAAAGCAACAACTTTACAATTTATTTACTAGCACCAACTGGAAGGAGCACCAACCCCTCAATTTTTTTGCACCAATAGAAAGGAGCACCAACTCCCAATTCACCAGCAACTACTGGAAGTAGCACCAACTCCTTATGCCAAACTGCAACTTGGACTTCAAAATAAATAATGAAAAGAATTACAGTAATTGTACTTTCACCTTATTACCCAGTCTACAGTTTTACATGCACTCAGCTTCTGCTGCACAAACACCACTTCGCACTATCCAACTGCTTATGTGAACTTCTTCGCACTCTCTGCTGCAACCTGATGATCGATCACTTCTACTGTCTGTGTGCTATTAATTCAAGCAATCACGATACGCACACTTTTCTTCAACTTGAACAATGACTTTTCACTCAGCTCGAATCGATATAACTCAACATCTACACCCCGCGCACTTCATTCGCACAAGTTCGATACGATTCGCTCTCTGATTGACACGAACTTTACTTGCACAGACACTATGCTCGCATTCACACATTATCTTCACACTTTGCATTTCAAACTCGAAGAAGCCCTCCGTTTATAAAAGAAATTTTAGGAACAAACCCTAAAGAACGTCGACTGAGAAACCCTAGAAATTGTCGACTGCAAAACCCTAAAATCCATCGGATGTAACCCTAAGAATGTCAGCTACAAAACCCTAAAATCTATTGGCCTAGATTCAACTTTGTCGGCCTCAACTGCTACTGCCACTACTATCACCTTCATGTAACTATTGCTACGAAATAAAAATCTGTCGTGATATCGTGACACTTTTTGTAGCCGTATGCCTTCTTGTCCTTACTTTCATGAAATCACGACTCTTTTGGCCTTTGATAGCTTTTCCACCATTCTTGTCACAAAATCATGACACTTCAAACTTTCGCTGATGTCATCCTTAATGTTGTCACGAAATCATGACGCTTTCGGCTTCTAGAGGCTTTTCTTGCAACCTGTCGTGAAATCACGACACTTTCAGCTTTTGCTGACGTCATCCTCATTCTTGACGTGAAATCATGATGCTTTCGGATTCCAGAGGATTTTCTTGTAACCTGTCATGAAATCATGACACTTTCAGCTTTCACTGACGTCATCCTCATTCTTGTCGCGAAATCGTAATGCTTTCAGATTTCGTACATTTCTCACTTCATGTAGTAGTGAAATCGCTACAACTTCATGCCTTGTGCTTCCAACTTTGCTTCGACTCGTGAAACTTTAACTTGTAGCGAAATCGCTACACTTTTGTATTCTGCACTTTTGACTTGTAGAAAAATCGCTACACCTTCGTGTTGTGCACTTTTGACTCGTAGCAAAATCCCTACACCTTCGAGTTGTGCACTTTTGTCTTGTAGCGAAATCGCTACAACTTTTCACTTAACACTTTCTCCCTGCTTCGGCCAGCGAAATTTCAACATGTAGCGAAATTGCTACAACTTTTCCACTTAACGTTTTCTTCTTGCTTCGGCCAGCAAAAATCCAACATGTAGCGAAATCACTACAACTTTTTCACTTAACGCTTTCTCCTTGCTTCGGCCAGCGAAAATCCAACATGTAGCAAAATCGCTATAGTTTCTCGACTTAGCTTCTTGGCTCCCAACATGTCACGAAATCATGACAGTTTGCCTTGTGCGTTCTCTCTCCTCATTTTTGTCGTGAAATCATGAAATTTTTGGCTACGCCTTCTCTCTCCTCCAACCTGTCACAAAATCGCAACATTTTCGGTTGCACCTTCTCTCTCTTCTGATCTGTCGCTAAATCGTGACAGGAAACATGTCGTGATATCGTGACAGTTTTCTAACTTGTCTTTTTCTTCAAATTTTTGAAACTGGGTCACTTATGTTTTCTTGGAATTGAACTTTACATAATCTGACTATCCTTTGAACTTCTGTCCTCTGCATCTGAATGACTCCTGAACTGTCTATCCACTGCATCATTAGATCTAACTGCCTGTGTTGACAACAATGACAAACTTCTTACAGCACCTTGGTCAACAGCTCTGTGTGACCTTGTTAACTTGTAGGGTTTTTTCCTGTGGAGCATGAGAAGGCAAGGGGTCTTTAAAGACCTCCATTTGTTGATTTCTTGGTGCCACAATATTATCCACTGCTAGTGTCTTGTTATCAATTAAGTTTTGCACCAAGCCCTTAAACTTCCAGCAGGCATTTAGGTCATGTCCCTGCCATATGTGGAACCTATAGTACAAGTCCTCCCTGTACCACTTAGGCTTGGGAGCGTTGGGGTATATGGTTTGAATATCTAGTAGGTTGATCAAATTTTAGGCTAACAAGCGGTCAAACAGGGAGTCCCTGGACTCTGTGTAGGGTGTGTATTGTCGCCTAGGGCGACGCTACTGATTTTACTCTTGCCTCTAATTTTATCTGTCATAGTTGTTGGGAGGCACCACCTAATAATTAGCCTTTTGGGGCTGTGTTACTTGTGTAGGATTAGGGACATTTATAGCAACTTGATTGACCATAGCGGGTTTCTGTTGCATGGTCCCTGTTTTAGTGTTCTTAGTCCACTCTTTTTTCTTAGGTTTGGCTATCTCGCCATCCTGTATCTTGATCTCTTCAATGATATTGGCTTGTGCTAGAGCTTATTCTAAGGTGGCATATTGCTGTAACTGCAATAGCATAGATATCGATCTCAAATAGCTCTTTGAGAACATTTGAGTAAGGTCGGACATAAGGGGGAGGTAGGGCAGCTTTGAAAGCAAAGTCCTCCATCGATTCCCATAGGCCGCCATGGTTTCTTCCTCATACTGCTTGAGGCTGGCTAAGTCACTCAGTGACACCTTCCAAAATGATAACCATTGAAATCACGAGGATACAAAAGCAAAAAGGAAAGCAAAGATGTGATGCAAACCAAACTAAACTCGATGCAAAATCCTAGGAATTGAAAGTGCTTGAAAAGGGGGAAAGCATGAATGAATCAAAAACTTTAAAAAAATCCAATAAATACGACAGCCCTTTTTATTGATATGTTTTAGAACTTGGTTAAAATTTTTCTCCTCCCTTTTCCAGGGGCTAGGAGCGTTTAAGTATGCGTTCTTGTTACATCCATGGATGCCCTTCCTTCTTTCGCGTGCCCACATGTAAAATGGGTGGACCAAATGTTGTCACCATTTGCGTTGATGAGTCTTGACTTCTTTCTTCTCCTCTGATGTCTAGAACCTACGTTCAAAGGAACAAGAAACAATCAGTAGCACCTACGGATAAAATAAAGCATGCAATCCCCAAGCCTACGATAAGTGAATGAGAAAAATGAATTAAACTATGAATAAAATGAATCCAAATGCTCTAAAAATTTTATAGGGGTATCAAGACATCACCAGGACAGCCTTGCAAAAATAATAGTCAGGAAATTCCTCACCGATTTGAATTCGCTTAAGGGAGGGACGAATTTACCTGTAACAAAATGCCGAAAAGATACTGTCCCAAATGTCCTACCTAGGAAGATCCAAAATACCTACAAACTTGGGGTTAGCTAATTGGGGGTATTTTGGGAAGACCCAGATGGTCATATTTTCCCAATTTTGCCTCCATCAATGGGAATTTGATGATGCTACCTGTAGGTTAGTAAAAGCAAACGAAGATAGAAACATGATCAAAATTGTTCAAAATGAGACGAAATTTAAATGAAAACCTATCTAAGAATCATAGAATTGAATGCAAAAATGGAAGAAAGAGAGTCTACCATAGATTTACCATCTCTTCGAAGAGGGGCAATTAGGACTGTAGTAGTGTGGGAGGGGGTGCCCATGGGGCAGGCCGCCCACTGTTTGAGGCCTGATTTCTGCACCAATCCACGTGGGATCAGTCCAAAACATATTGTGGGGTATTTTCAACAAATTTTGTGGGATATTGTGGCCAAATTTTGGGTTTGGTTCTAGATTTGTGCTTCCAATAACCACCCTATGACCTCCTCTCCAAAAGAGATCAAGGATGTGAAAGACATAACTCAAAAGGGTGTAGGTGTGAAAGTAAAATGGTAGCACTTAATTACTCAAGAAATGCTCCATCTCTCCCTCTTCTGGGGTGAGGAAACTCACCTATTTATAGACCTGGAGGTCTCTTGAATTGGGCATGCAGAGGCGCCACTTGGAAATCATGCCTTACCAAGAGGAAGGAGATTCCTCCCTAAATAGGGACTTCATGACTGTCTTTGTAATAGCCTCTAACGCTTGAAAATGCTCACCCACACTCCCATGTAATGAAGGAAGTGTTAAGTGGCGGATATGAGATGCCATTTGTCAAGATTTGACTTTTTTCCCATCAAACCTGCAATTTGCCCCACCCCAGAGTGAATTATGAATTCATCCCTGGGTGGAGCGAATCCCAGTTTGAATTTGTCCCTAGGTGGAATGGATATTGAGAAAAGTTCCTAAAGGTGCCAAAATGATTTATGACCTTCCAAAACTATTGTGAGAGTGGTTAGGACCACTGTTTAACCTCTGGGGGCTGCCCTAGGGCTGTGTGTGTCAATGCGATCAGTGTTTGTAGTCACATAATCATATTGGTGTTGTTTTTGTGTCTATAGTTTCAAATTCTATTATTGCATTGCATATCAACCTTAGGCAACAAAAAAAACAATTTCATTACATCAACACATATTTAGTGATATTATCAATTTCTTAGTATTTAAAACTTACAATGTTTTCAAATAATTAATTTAGGAGGTATAAGGTTTTCAACATTGGAGAATTAGAAATTATTTGCAAATATTATTTTCTAATATTTTAAAATTTGGGAGTTATAAGGTATACTAAATCAAAAATAGATTATTGGAATTTAAAAATATTAAACTATTGGATATTAAGGGCTATAAAAGAAAGTTCATAATTTACTTAAAGGAATTGGAATTATATACTTACACTTGTCTCATACTCATACTAAAGAGAAAAAATAAATCCAACCATAGAGAACTTCAAATTAAGTGCATAGTTCATTAGGAGAAAGAAGGTGAAATCGAATTTGATTGTTTTCAAAACATTACAAAATTAACTCAAGAGTGAACTAACTATTGCTAAGCACTGTATCAAAATTATAGCATACACCAATCACTAGGGAAACATAAGGTTTCTACAAACCTAAGTATTGGTAGGTTTTATTAAATTGGTTTATATACTCAAATTACATGAGAAAGATATAGTATTCTACAACACCCTTAAAATATTAAGGAAAAAAAGAATACTACACATCAAAATTTCATAACTAGTAGTTTGATCATAAACTTA
>JAQPPZ010010715.1:0-39299 GCA_028583015.1 Wollemia nobilis
AGCGAAATCACTACACCTTTGTTGCCTTAGCATTTTTTTCTTTGCTTCTGCCAGCGAAACTCCGACATGTAGCGAAATCACTACACCTTTGCCTTCGTGCATTCTCTCTCTTCTTTGGGTCGTGAAAACTCGATGTGTCGCGATATCGTGACACTTTGCGCCCTTAGTGCTTTTCTTCTAAAACTGTCGTGATATCGTGACACTTTCTCATGCACTTTCTCTCTCATCTGTTTTGTCACGAAATCACGACAGTTTTGGCTGCGCCTTCTCTCTCCTCAGTTTTGTCATGAAATCATGACATTTTCAGCTGCACTTTCTCTCTCCTCCTTTTTGTCGCGAAATCACGACATTTTCAGCTGCACTTTCTCTCTCCTCCTTTTTGTCACAAAATTGCGACAGAAAACATGTCGCGATATCGCGACAGTTTTCTTACTTGTCTTTTTTTGCAAATTTTTGAATCTGGGTCACTTTTGTTTTCCTTGAAAATCACTATACTTGATCTCGATCGACCTCTGAACTGCATCAACTGCATCAAACTGTCTGTGTTGACAACAATGACAATACTTTTGCAATGCTTTTGCTGCACCTTGCTCAACAATCTCCCCCTTTGGAATTGTTGGTAACACACTGCAACCTTGCTCAATTTCTTCTCCCCCTTTGCCAATAATACCAAAGGGCTGCTGCAGACTCCCCCTGAGTCTATGCACAACATTCTCAGGCATAAATAATTTTAATGCTCCCCCTGAGAATGTGTTCCCCATAGCTAGTCAGTGCTTGGGTAGTGTGACTACTCCCAACTTCTTTCGAAGGTACTCAAAAACTTCCTTGGGCAATGGTTTTGTGAATATGTCTGCTACTTGCTCTGTGGTTGGAACAAACTCCAATTTGACCTCTCCTTCTGCAACTTTGTCTTTCAAAAAATGATATCGGATTGCAATATGCTTGGTGCGGGAATGCATTACCGGATTCTTTGAAATGTTGATTGCACTAGTGTTATCACATTTGATTGAAATGGGCTCATTGAAGTGAATACCAAGATCTTTCAATGTTTGTCTCATCCATAATATTTGTGTACAGCATGTTGTTGCTGCAATGTATTCTGCCTCTGCAGTGGATAGAGAAACTGATTCTTGTTTCTTGCTGTGCCATGCTACCAATTTATCTCCAAGATAAAATGCTCCTCCACTTGTACTTTTTCTGTCATCAATACATCCTGCCCAATCTGCATCAGAATATGCAAAAAGAGTGAAGTCTTTTCCTTTTGGATACCATAGCCCATACTCCATAGTACCCTTGAGGTACCTAAAAATCCTTTTCACAACTGTCACATGAGTCTCTTTTGGACTAGCCTGAAATCTTGCAACCATGCAAACAACTTGTAAGATATCCGGTCTGGTGGCTGTCAAATACAGTAGGCTCCCAATCATTGATCTGTACATTATTTGATCAACATCTGGAGATTTATCATCCTTGCTCAACTTGCAGCCTGTTGTCATGGGGGTGCTAACAAGCTTACTATCCTCCATAGTGAACTTTTTCAGCATTTCTTTCACATATTTAACTTGAGAAATAAAAATGCCCTTTTCAGTTTGATTAACTTGCAATCCTAGGAAATATGAGAGTTCACCGATCATAGATATTTCAAATTCTTTCTGCATTTTGTTTGCTATGTCTTTGCATGATTCATCATTGTCTGCTCCCAAATATTATATCATCTACATAAACAACAAGGACAATGAAATTGCCATTTTCAGTTTTGATATATAAATTGCTATCCACCATACCTTTCTTGAATCCTTGCTTAGTGAGATAGCTGTCCAATCTTGCATACCAAGCTCTAGGTGCTTGTTTCAAGCCATACAATGCTTTCTTCAGCTTGCAAACAAAGTTAGGATTGTCACAGAGTTGAAAGCCATCAGGTTGTTCAATATACACTTCTTCTTCAAGATTTCCATTTAGAAATGCTGATTTCACATCCATCTGATAAACTTTGAAATCCCTATGTACTGCTAGAGCCAAAAATAGTCTTATTGCTTCAAGTCTGGCCACTGGTGCAAAAGTCTCTTCAAAATCAATCCCCTCAACTTGAGCATATCCTTTGCAGACCAATCTTGCTTTATTCCTTACAACCTGTCCATCTTCATTCAATTTGTTTTGAAATATCCATTTAGTACCGATTATGTTTTTATTTTTAGGCCTTGGTACTAATTCCCAGGTTTTGTTTTTCTCAATTTGATCTAGTTCTTCATTTACTGCCTCCATCCAGCTTTCATCTGTGCTTGCTTCAATAATGTTTTTGGGCTCAATGCTGGATAACAGAGAATAGTTATTTACTACTATTCTTCTTGTTTGAATGCCAACTGTAGCGTCCCCAATAATCTGCTCTTTGGGATGATTTTTCTGCCAGCTGCCTATTTTGAATTTCTTGTTTTCTAAATCATCTGATTCTGATTTCTATCTCTCTTCTTTTTCTTGATCTTCATCTTCTTCAATAAATTCTTCATAAGTCGGGTAGTTTTCATTATGGCTGATTTTTTGTTTCCTACCTTCATCAACCTTCACATCCGCACTCTCCACAATTTTCTTAAGTCTTTTGTTGTAGCATGTGTAGGCTTTGCTTTTAGTTGAGTAACCAAGAAAGATACCTTCATCAGCTCTATCTTCGAATTTGCCAAGATTGTCTTCAGTCCATTTAATGTAACACTTGCTGCCGAATACTTTGAAGTATTTTGTTGTAGCCTTTTTGCCAAACCACAGTTCATAAGGTGTTTTGCTTTCATGCGGCCTCAACATACATCTATTCTGAATGTAGACTGTAGTATGAACTGCCTCTTTCTAGAACCTGTCAACAATTTTGCTCTCTGTTAACATGGTCCTTGCCATTTCCTGCACAGTTTTGTTCTTTCTTTCAACTACTCCATTCTGCTGAGGTGTTCTTGCTGCCGAAAACTGTCTTCTGATCCCATGTTTTTCACAGTATTCTGCAAACTCATCTGAAATAAACTCTCCTCCTCTATCTGATCTTAAACATTTAATTCTTTTTCCTGATTGATTCTCAACAAGATTTTTGAAAGTTTTAAACATCTCAAAGGCTTCTGATTTAAATTTCAAAAATAGTACCCATGTCATTCTTGAATAGTCATCTATACATAGCATAAAATATTTGTGTCCATTTATGCTTTTCGTTCTCATGGGTCCACATAAATCAGTGTGAATTAGTTCTAAAGGCTTGCTCGTGAAGTATTCTTTTGCTTTGAAAGTGGCTCTGGTTTGTTTTCCCTTTTGGCATGACTCACAAATACTGTTTGAAGGTTTACCAATAGTTGGTATGTCTCTTATTGCCCTTTTTGAGCTGATTTTTACCAGATTATCAAAGCTTATGTGACCGAGTCTCTTGTGCCACAGCCAATTTTCTTCTTCCTAACTAACCAAGCAAGCTCCTTTTGAAGTCTCTGAGAGTGTATACAGATTTCCAGAAGTTCTCAGTCCAGTGGCTATTAACTTTCCATTTTTTGTCTTTCTTACTTCATAGCCCTCCTTCTTGAAAATCACTTCATGACCTCTGTCACAAATTTGACTTACACTTAGTAAGTTATGCTTCAAACCCATCACAAAAAGGACTTCTTTAGAATTGATTTTACCGTCACTTAACTTAACTGATCCTTTTCCTACTATCTTGGCTCCATCATTGTTTTCAAATTTAATAGAACCACCTTCGTATGTCTGTAGCTTATCAAACTTCTGTTTGTCTCCCGTCATATGACTGGAGCATCCACCGTCCGTAATCCAAGGTGCAGATTTATTCTGGGCTTTGAGAGCTGTTTGAACGATTAGGGATTCCTTGTCTTTCTTCGGTTGTTCCTTTTCTTTCCACTCGAGATTTGACAAGCAGATCTGGTCACTTGTTTTACCTTCTCTCTTTCATTGGCTTGTGACAGTTTTTCGGGAAATTTTCTATTTTGTTTTAATCCAGTTGATTGATACTTTCTTCCCTGGTATTTATTTCTTGCAAAAGAGCTACGACAATTTCTTGCAATATGTCCGAAGTTATGACAGTTATAACATTCTACAACATAATCTATCAAAGGTGAAAAAATATTTCTACTAGTAAAATTTCTTTGTTCTACATTATATCTACAACTTGAGATTTTATGACCATATGCATTGCATTTAAAACAATAACCAGAAAAGGAATGAGTGTACCTAGGTAATGGTTGTTGCCATGTTGTAGTAGGAGCCATGGGTCTTCTTCTTCTTTGATGTGTGACTTTGGTGAATCCATCATTTGCAGTACTCCTTTCAAGCTTGGCCTTATTGTTTTCTTTTGCATGATACGGTTTTTCTTGATCAACTCGATCTTGTCTTTATTCTTTATTGGTTCTACAATTAATGACCTTTGAATCCTTTGAGGATTCTCCTTCATCAAAGCCCAAACCAAATTTGATGCCTGTAGGCCTTTGATTATTTAACATTTTATTCAGCTTTGCAGAACTGTCTTCAAATTTATGATGACAACTCAATTTTCGATTCATCTCTTCTAGCTGCATCCTTAATCTAACTACGTCTTCTTCTAGCTTATTACACTCATCTATTTTCATGGTTAGCTGTGCTTCAAAATCTTTAGACTTTTTCTTAAATTCTTCAGTTTGTACTTTCAAACTGATTATTAATCCGCTAGCATCCTCAAATTTTCTTGAAATATTTTTATTCTTTTTCCTTTCTGCACTTAACTCTTCAAGAGCAGGAACCAACTCACCTTCCAGATCTACCTCAGCCTCATCCTCTAATTTTTCTTCACACTCCTAGGTTTCCTCTATTCTTTGTTCTTCAAAAGCCATGAACAATGCTTCACCAGTTTCTTCTTCTGAGTCCTCACTGGAACTGTCTTCAGAAGAGTCAATATTTTTGGAAATGAAACTTTTCTTCTTGAAGTTCCTTTTTCTGAAATGTGGTTTCTTCTTCCAGACATTTCTTTCTTGGTGTGTCCCTTCATCACTTTTGTTTTTCTCATTCATTGGGCATTTTGTTGCAAAGTGCCCGATGCCTCCACAGTTAAAGCACTTGAACGGTAGCTTACCTCTGTACTTTCCTTTTCCCTTTACTAATTTCCTAACAAAGTTTGCTTCAATTTCATCTGTAGATTCTTCTTCCTCAGATTCTTGTTTAGATTTTATATTTTTCTGTGCTTGAAAAGCCGCTTCTCTGTCTGAGGGCTTAGTTTGTCCAATTCTCATTTCATATGTTGTTAAGGAACCATGCATTTCATCCATACTGAAAAAATTTAAATCTTTAGCTTCTTCTATGGTAGAAACTTTTGCATCAAATCTTTTATGGAGAGTTCTTAGTACCTTCTTCACTACAACTGCATCTTCCATCTCCTCGTTGAGTCCTCTTATTGCATTAATGATTCCATTTACTCTCAGCATATAGGCTTCTATGTTCTCATCATCAGTCATCTTTAATGCTTCGAACTGGGCACGATGTGTTTGCAGCTTAGCTTCCTTGATCTTGTTGTCTCCTTCATGAATGCTCTACAGTTTGTCCCATATGTCTTTTGCTGATTTGCAGTTCATGATGCGTATCAACTCACTGTCTACTAATCCACACATAATAGCATTCTTGGCTTTCGAGTTATTCTCAAACTTTTTCTTCTCAGCCGCATCTGTTGGAGGAACCGAGGGTATTGTGTATCCATTTTCAACGGATTCCCGTATGTCATATCCTAGTGCACACAGATATGTCTGCATCCTGAGTCTCTAGAAAGAGTAATTTGTTCCATCGAACAAAGGAGCTTTGTTGGAAGAAAATCCTTCACCGTCGGCCATTGTGGATCTTCCAAGATCACCTTAGCTGATTAAGCTTGTTCAGGTACCTGGCTCTGATACCAATTGATATTCTCACAATGACACTGAGAGGGGGGGTGAATCAGTGTAACTATTTAAAAACTTGAATCTGCAACTCTTAAAACTTAAAAATACAAGCTTAAAAATAGATAAAGCAAGTATAACACAAGAGCATCACACAACACAAGATTTAACGAGGTTCACCAATGTGGCTACTCCTCAAATAATGACTGTTTGGACTACAATCCAAATCCATTCTTTGCAAGGATTCAATATTTACAAATAGTTTACTAGCACCCAGTAGAAGGAGCACCAACCCCTGATTTTTTTGCAGCAATAGATAGGAGCACCAACCCCTTATACCAAGCACCAACTTGGATTTCTATTTTGAAAGATAAGTTGACATTAAAAATGCCTTTCTTTTTACAAGACCCTCACTGGTCTATTGCTCATGCAAATCAATCTCATAGAAGAATAAAGAGGATTGTTAGAAACTCAATATCTTCTATCACAGTCTAAAACCTCTGTTAATTTTCAAGAAAAATCTACAGGTTTTAGTTCCTTTTTGTTGTTCTTCATGCAGCACTCTAACTCAACCTTTTCTTTTTGTTTTTCACAAATAACCTCGATTGCAGTAACCTCTCTTACTATACTTGTTCGAGTCTTTATACTCGATTTTATCGAACGACTCATTTTGAAACGGCTCTAAATTTCCCTCCAATTTTTTTTTCATGCATTTACGGCTACGTTCAATCTGTCAAACCCTCTCTGACTGCTCTGTATTTTAGCCGCTTCTTTCTGACTTGTTCTGACATTCTTCTCTGCACTTTCTGACATCCTTTTCTGTGTAAACTGATAGCCATTTTGCGTGTTTCGATGCTCTCTGATTCTTTTCTTCTAAACTCTACGTAACTGCCCTCCTAGCACTTTTACACTTTTTGATGGCACATTTTTCAATTCTGCATCGATCTTTCTCTTCTGCCCGCAACTTCCATGTCTGACATATGCAACCACCGAGAGGATTTCTTGTTTTTTGAGAATCTCTGTCTATCTGTACTTTTTCCAGTCATGCTGCATCACGGCCCTGCAACAACCGTTCTTTTCTTTAATATGCTATTTCGTGACTTCCCTTTGTAACTCCAGTTAGTTTGTCCATGGTTGGCTGCATGATTTTTCCTCTGTGCTTTCCCAACACCTGTCACTGTGTAATTGCAGATCTAACTCCAGTTAACTTTTACGTAACTGGCTGCATGCTTTTCCTTTGTGCTTTTTTGACATCTGTCACTGTGCATGCTTTTTCGGCTTTTTCCCGCCAAACTGTTACCTGTCGCGATATCGCGACATTTCTACTCAGTTGACTAATTCTAGACTGTTGACCGTGAAAACCTGACATGTCGCGATATCGCGACGTTTTCTGCATCCTTCTACTTTTCTTGGATACACCCATAAAAATGAGACATGTCGCGAAATCGCGACATTTTTTGCCTCCTTCTACTTTTCTCGGCATACACCCACGAAAATGAGACATGTCGCGAAATCGCGACGTTTTCTTCCTCCTCCTACTTTTCTCGGCATACACCCACAAAAATGAGACATGTCACGAAATCGTGACGCTTTTGCTGCATCGAGCTCTTTTCTGTCTCCTAGCCATGAAAATGAGACATGTCATGAAATCGCGACACATTCGCTGCCTCTGCACTATCCTTCGCTTGCACCCGCGAAATCGGAACATGTCGCGAAATCGTGACACTTTTCTCTGCCGTACACTTTTCTCCGCAAGACTCAGTGAAAACGGAACATGTCACGAAATCATGACACTTTTCTGCCTTAGCGCTGTTCTTTGCTTTTCACCCGCAAAAATGCAACATGTCATGAAATCGAGACATCTTTCGCGTCCATACATTTTTCCCTTCATGCACAAGCGAAATCAAGACATGTAGCGAAATCGCTACAACTTTGTGTCTTGCGCTTCCAACTTTTCTTCGAATCACGAAACTTAGACTTGTAGCGAAATTGCTACACCTTTGTGTCCTGTGTTTTGAACTTGTAGCGAAATCGCTACACCTTTGTTGCCTTAGCATTTTGACCTGTAGCGAAATCGCTACACCTTTGTTGCCTTAGCATTTTGACCTGTAGCGAAATCGCTACACCTTTGTTGCCTTAGCATTTTGACCTGTAGCGAAATCGCTACACCTTTGTTGCCTTAGCATTTTGACCTGTAGCGAAATCGCTACACCTTTTTTGCCTTAGCATTTTTTTTCTTTGCTTCTGCCAGCGAAACTCCGACATGTAGCGAAATCGCTACACCTTTGCCTTCGTGCATTCTCTCTCTTCTTCGGGTCACGAAAACTCGACGTGTCGCGATATCGCTACACTTTGCACCCTTAGTTCTTTTCTTTCGAAACTGTCGCGATATCGCGACACTTTCTCATGCACTTTCTCTCTCATCTGTTTTGTCGCGAAATCACGACAGTTTTGGCTACGCCTTCTCTCTCCTCAGTTTTGTCACGAAATCATGACATTTTCAGCTGCACTTTCTCTCTCCTCCTTTTTGTCATGAAATCGTGACATTTTCATCTGCACTTTCTCTCTCCTCATTTTTGTCGTGAAATTGCGATAGAAAACATGTCGCGATATCGCGACAGTTTTCTTACTTGTATTTTTTTGCAAATTTATGAATCTGGGTCACTTCTGTTTTCCTTGAAAATCATTGTACTTGATCTGAATGATCTCTGAACTGCATCAACTACATCAAACTATCTGTGTTGACAACAATGAGAATACTTTTGCAATGCTTTTGCTGCACCTTGCTCAACACTCATTGGTGGAGAAACTATGCTCATCTAGTGACTCCCATCTAAAGGAAGGACCCAAAATTTTTAAAGGATCAGTGCCACAAACACCAATGGCTTAGTGTCATTATCCTCTATGGAATGACATAGGCTCTTTGAACATTTTAAATATACATAACATCCCCAAAGTAACTTTGAATACTTTGCCAAGTTTTGATGACACAAAAAGAATTGCATTTGAGCATTGTCAAGATGTGGCTTCTCCAACTATGATCTAGAACATCACGCATGAATATGTGATGATCAAGTTGCTCGCTCTTTCTCTCAAAATAAGTGTATTGATATGGTACAAATATTTTGAATATAGAAGAATATCTACATGGGATGACCTGGCAAAGGCACTCATTAGCACGTTTGATAATTTTGGGGATCCCTTATTGATGCTTAATTAGTTCTCCTTCATCAAATGTGATCCTCATAAAAATATTGTTGACTTCAATATCTATTTCAAAAGGATGTTGACAAGGATTCCCCATGAATTCTAGCCATCCTCAGCTCAGGCATACCTATACTATACCTAGAATTTTAGCTCTGACATAAGCCTTATTATTCAATAGTCCAAAGAAAAAATATTCTCATATATCTTCAATAAGTCCATACAATTTTAAATTATATTAATCCAAGTGGAAACGATACCTCCAAGGGAGACTGCATGTCCACTACACCCATTTACATATTCATTTATGCTCCACCCCTTGAGAAAGTCAATCAATACACATATCAAATAATGTTGGATGATGTCATCATCAATCCCTGTGTGGAGCAAGAAATTAAGTTGGGCATTCAAAGGATGGCTAAAGAATTTAGAGATATAAAAGTACAACTATTAGATAATAGTAGACCAAACCTTAACAATTAGATGCTATCTATGCAATAGACTTAGCTAACAACCCATATTCAATGGACAACAAAAGTGAGGACAAGCTCAGATAGGGCGACCTGGCTAAATAATAATGGAGGAAGCGAAGATGACTTAGTCCTAAGTATAGATAAGTTTCCCTTCCATAGTGTACTTCAAGAAGAAGGATTCGATAGTCATCAAAAAAGAGGAAGGATATATCATGTGATTAAAAACATGATTGCCTACAACCTAATAAAATAGTATGATCATTGGAAGATTATAGATCTGGAAACATACAACTAAAGAGACAAGTGGATGAACATGATCTCTCCTCACCAATGCAAATTGCCAATACAAAGAACTAAATACCTTTACAAAATTTCCCTCCATAAATCCCATCACTATGCTAGAAAATTTTGGAGGTATATAAGAAGTTGTACTTCCTTGCTACCAGTGTTGAGTAGAGAGTAGAAGAGAGAACAATTTTGTAGTTTTTTCAAAAGCTCTACTCCTATTCCAGTAGGGTCAATAACGAAATGTTTATGGTCAATGACACATGTGTACATACCATAATATCCCTCCTCAATTTTATAGAAGGCCACCCTCTTCCATTCTATCTGAATCTCTCACTAGAAAAGCATCTATTACATAATTGTGTGGTGGATCCGAAAGCCAAAGTCTCAATCATGCCTATAGAAATTTATAGAGGTTTGAGATTCAATCCAAAACCATAGAAGCCAAAAACATAGATTTTCAAAGGAGAGTGTTTGAATAAGGTAAATACTCTATGTAGAATCATTATGTTAATATGTGGACATCCAAACTTGGTTGCCATCCAAGATATGGAAGTGGTAGAAACTCCTCCTTTGTTTCGATTTTATTTAGCTTTATATTTTCTTAATTGAATGGGAGGATGTATAACCCAGGAGCATGACCATATTTTGATTCCATTTAATGGGAAAATCTTTTCAATACTTAATTAGGGGTTACATCCTTTCTATTTTGAAAGTTATGGTGAGCTAGGAATGAGATCCATCTAGGGGGTCATAAGTGAGATAGGAAAAATTTTAGATAACATACAAACATGGGAATCCAAATTGGAATTTCATTATGGATCCTCTATCCCCATACTATGTGACAATCCAAAATTTGACTTTCAAGTCCAATGGGATACAAAGGATGGTAATTCTAGTGGTTATATAATGATTCAAAATGTAGTAGCAACAAAGGAGAATGAAATATGGGTTGCTAAATAGTTAAATTTTAGGAAAGATCATCACTAGCATCTATCTCTAGGGAAGTTAGCACTGAAAAGAATGACTGACATGGTGATAATGGCTTACACACCAATCACTTATGGATAAAGTATGAGGACTCCAAGGTAATTTAGAATATCTTACTGGAATACCGATGCAACTGATGATGACTACGAACAGTGCCAAGTTAAACATGGAGAAAAACTCACATTTAGTACTATATGGTATGGACACTATAGGTTCACAAGATAATCTATAGAATATTTTGACCAAGGCATGCCAAGAATACCATAATTTTGTGTAAATAGTTGGTAATTAAATAAAAATTATTGTAGGTACATGGTTGCACAGTAAGGTGACATCATCTTGTACAAAGGTTGTAAGAGTATTAGTTTCAATAATTTATTTCTAGATGGCATAGGTGATTCAAAATAACCTAAATTAATGAAAATTGTATATTAATTTAAACATCTCATAATGTTTAAAAAAGCAAAAAAATATATTAAAATTAATTTTTAAAAACTGAATAGTTTTTTAATAATATTAAAATTATTATAGAGTTTAAAATTAAATCAATTGGATAATTTTAATATATATAGATATATATTTTGATTGATTTATTGGATGAAGGGTTGTTTTTTATAAAATGTAGATGGGGTTTTGAAATGGTCATTGTGGGTTAAATTTTTAATGTGTTCACCCTCTCACTCCTTTTGGTAAACAAGATGATTGGTTTTTGAGAAATAAATTTTTGGAGCCAAATCTATGAGCACTGGATGGTGGATGCTAAGAAGATCCTCCAATATCTAGTACAGCCATGGTGAAGCCTTCTGGAAGATGTGCATATTGTAATGAAGATGACGAATGCATGGTGATGAGAGAAGGGACTTACTACCCCACCCATTTGGCATATAAGAAGAAATTAATTTTTGATGCTATAGTGAAATGACTAAGTTTCAAGTGTGGAGGATCCCAAAAAGCCACTACAAGTGAAGGATACAAATCGTATCACTAGAAAAAATATTGTCTATTGTTAACCTTGAAATGATATCTAAAGTCCCATCAACATAACATACAAAATTTAGCTAAGTGTTTCCATTGGTGGAAAAATGAGCACTCATGGATTCTAGGTGGGTCTCATACACCTACCACAAGCATAGTAGGCAGAAGAGAAGAATTCCAAAAACCTATCATAGAAGCAATGGGTGAAGAAATGGGATGTTGGCAAAGCCCTACCAACCCTTGAAACTCTACCGCATAAATGCACTAGAAATTGCCTTAGTAAGGGACTCTATGGAATAATAGGCATCTTGTGTAGCTTTGAGGAGGCTCAAAAGCCCACCAATACTAGAATATTGGTGTGAATCCCAAAAGTCTACTTTGAGGGGGTAGAAGTGTTTTTAGTAGGATTTTGGATCATCATGAAATGATGGGCGGATACCAAAACACCACTAACACTGAAATCCTCACCCCTTCCAAGGATGTTAGAGAAGCCTCTAAAGGAAGGGAATGGTATGATCAATTAGAAGGATGCATGGTGAATGACCTATGAGAAAGAGGTTTATGTCTATCCAATAGGTAATGGGTTGAGCTTTAGGTCCATGGAAGCAGTCAACTTCAAAGTCTATTTACACCATCAACAAATGACTTTCTTTAGGTGCAAGTGGTTAGGGATTGTAGTCCTTCATAGTTGTGATAGGAATCAGATATATCGAGGGTTTAAATTCATGCAATGTAGCCAACATACTCCTCATAGTCACCTTATAATAAAAAATGCAAAGGATCAAAAAATATTTATAGCTTGACTACTTTTTTGGCATAATTGCATTCCCTGACACAACATCATCAATGTTTGTAATAGCATTTATTGTAAAGGCTATATATACTAGAATGCAATTCATTCTAAAGGGTTAGCTATTTAGCTATTACAAATCATATGTAAAGCTTTTGATTTTCAAGAAATGTAAGTGTATTAGTATTTGACCTCCAAATTATCTCATAAATATGTGAATTTGAATGTTTATTTATGCTAAAACTAGTTGAGTGAAACTATTTTAATTTTGCAATCTCGATTTCAGCTATTTCATTTTGTAGTTCTAAAATTTACTTTAAATCAGGTGTGGTAGATGCTAAATGATAACAAGGTTATTTGGTCAGTTAGGTTGTTAATTTATGCTTCTTGCAATGGTTTAAGTTTGGTTGTACATATGTTTTGATATGATTGAATCCAAACCCTTGTAATGTCTATCTTTAGTTATATTTATTTTCTTTGAACA
Source organism: Wollemia nobilis (assembly GCA_028583015.1). Lineage (NCBI taxonomy): Eukaryota > Viridiplantae > Streptophyta > Pinopsida > Araucariales > Araucariaceae > Wollemia > Wollemia nobilis. The sequence goes on from JAQPPZ010010715.1 coordinate 13,069, forward strand.
CCCTTTTCCCTAGGTATTGTTAGTTAGGATTCACAAGGAGCTGACCTTATCCAAAGATTGATCTGCATAATCCCTTGGCCTCACAGTCATTCAAAGTTTGTTAACTTCTATGGGTGCACAAACATTTTTGTTAGACAAAATTTTGACCAATAATTTTTGGCACACCCGATGCGACACATACATCCCACCATATAGATAGATCAAATTTGGTGATACTCTATTCCATTCCCATTTGTCAACTCACTTTTTGACTCCCCTATAAGAAAAACATAGACATGATGATCAATTGCCTTTGATGTCATATTAGATCTCACCTTTCCCATAGCGCTCAACATTTGATGAGTAGTATTGAAATCATTGGTGGAGAAACTATGCTCATCTAGTGACTCCCATCTAAAGGAAGGACCCAAAATATTTAAATGTTCAGTGCCACAAACACCAATGGTTTAGTGTTATTATCCTCTATGGAATGACATAGGCTCTTTGAACATACTAATTCTACATAACATCCCCAAGGTAACTTTGAAGACTTTGCCAAGTTTTGATGACACAAAAAGAATTGCATTTGAGATTTGACAAGATGTGGTTTCCCCAACTATGATCCTTAAAATCACACGTGAAGATGTGATGATCAGGTTGCTCACTCTTTCTCTCAAAATAAGGGTATTTATATGGTACAAATATTTGGAATATAGAAGAATATCTACATGGGATGACTTGGAAAAGGCACTCATTAGCATGTTTGATAATTTTGGGGATCCCTTCTTGATGCTTAATTAGTTCTCCTTCATCAAACGTGATATTCATAACAATATTTTTGACTTCAATATTTGTTTCAAAAGGATATTGAGAAGGATTCCCCATGAATTCTAGCCATCCTCGGCTCAAGCATACCTATACTATACCTATACTTTTAGCTCTGACATAAGCCTTATTATTTAGTAGTCCAAAGAAAAAATATTCCTATAGATTTTCAAGGAGTCCATACAATTTGAAAGTATATTAATCCAAGTGGAAAAGATACCTCAAAGGGATACTACATGTCCACTACACCCATTTACATATTCATTTATGCTCCACCCCTTGAGAAGGTCAATCAATACACATCAAATAATGTTGGATGATGTCATCATCAATCCCCATGTGGAGCAAGAAATTAAGTTGGGCATTCAAAGGATGTCTAAAGAATTTAGGGATACAAAAGTACAACTCTTAGAGAGTAGTAGACCAAACCTCAATAATTAGAGGCTATATATGCAATAGAATTAGGTAACCACCCCTCTTCAATGGACAACAAAAGTGAGCACAAGCTCAAATAGGGCGATGTGACTAAATAATAATGGAGGAAGGGAAGATGACTTAGTCCTAAGTCTAGATAAGTTTCCCTTCCATAGTGGACTTCAAGAAGAAGGAGTCGATAGTCATAACAAAAGAGGAAGGAGATATCATGTGATGAACAACATGATTACCTGCAACCTAATGCAAGAGTATGATCATTGGGAGAGTATAGATCTGGAAACATCTCAACTAAAGATACAAGTGGATGAACATGATCTCTCCTCACCAATGCAAATTTCCAATACAAAGAACTAAATACCTTTAAAAAATTTCCCTCCATAAATCCCATCACTATGCTATAAAAGGCTAGAGGTATATAAGAAGTTGTACTTCCTTGCTATCAGTGTTGACTAGAGAGCAGAAGAGACTGAACAATTTTGTAGTTTGTTCAAAAGCTCTACTCCTATGCTAGTAGGATCAATAAAGGAATGTTGATGGTCAATGACACACATGTACATACCATAATATCCCTCCTCAATTTTCTATAAGGCCACCCTCTTCCATTCTATATGACTCTCTCACTAGAAAATCATCTATTACATAATTGTGTGTTCGATATGAAAGCCAAAGTCTCAATCATGCCTATAGAAATTTTTAGAGGTTTGAGATTCAATCCAAAAACATAGAAGCCAAAAAATTAGATTTTCAAAGGAGAGTGTTTGAATAAGGTAAAGACTCTATGTAGGGTCATTATGTTAATATGTGGACATCCAAACTTGGTTTCCATACAAGATATAGAAGAGGTAGATACTCCTTTGTTTCGATTATACTTAGCTTTATATTTTCTTAATTTTATGGGAGGATGTATAACCCATGAGCATGACCAGATTTTTATTCCATTGGATGGGAAAATTATTTCAATACTGAATTAGGGGTTACACTTTTTTTGTATTGAAATGTATGGTGATCTAGGAATGAGATCCATTTAGGGGGTCATAAGTGAATTGTAAAAAAAAAATAGATAATATGCAAACATGGGCATCCAAATTGGAATTTCATTATGGATCCTCTATCCCCATAATCTGTGACAATCCAATAGTTGAATTTCATGTCCAATGGGATCCAAAGGATGGTAATTTTTGTGGTTAGATAATGATTCAAAATGTAGCAGGAACAAAGAATAATGAAATATGGGTTGCTAAACAGTTGGATTTTAGGAAATATCATCACTAACATCTATCTCTAGGGAAGTCAACACTGAAAATAAGGACCGACATGGTGATAATGGCTTACACACCAATCACTTATGAATAAATTATGAGGACTCTACAGTAATTTAGAATATCCGACTGGAATACCGATGCAACTGATGATGACTATGGACAGTGCCAAGTTAAACATGGAGAAAAACTCACATTTAGTACTATATGGTATGGACACTATAGGTTCACAAGATAATTCGTAGAATATTTCTTGACCAAGGCATGCGAAGCATACCATAATTTTGTGTAAATAGTCAGTAATTAAATAAAAATTATGGTAGGTACATGGTTGCACAGTAAGGTGACATCATCTTGTACAAAGGTTGTAAGAGTATTAGTTACTATAATTTATTTCTAGCTGGCACAAGTGATTCAAAATAATCTAAATTAATGAAAATTGTATATTAATTTAAACATCTCATAATGTTTAAAAAAGCAAAAAAATATATTAAAATTAATTTTTAAATAGTTAATAGTTTATTCATAATATTAAAATTATTATATAGTATAAAATTAAATCAATTGGATAATTTTAATATATATAGATATATATTTTGATTTATTTATTTGATGAAGGGTTTTTTTTATAAAAGGTAGATGGGGTTTTGAAAGGGTCTTTGTGGGTCAAATTTTTAATGTGTTCACCCTCTCACTCCTTTTGGTAAACAAGATAATTGGTTTTTGAAAAATATTTTTTGGAGCCAAATCTATGAGCACCGGATGGTGGATGCTAAGAAGAGCACCCAATATCTAGTATAGCCATGGTGAATCCTTCTGGAAGATGTGCATATTGTAATATAGATGACGAGTGCATGGCAATGAGATAAGGGACTTACTACCCCACCCATTTGGCATATAATCAGAAATTAAAATATGATGCTACAACGAAATGACTAAGTGTCAAGTGTGGAGGATCCCAAAAATCCACTACAAATGAAGGATAAAAAGTGTATCACTAGAAAAAAGGCTATCTATTGTTAAACTTGAAATGATATCTAAAGTCCCATCAGTATAACATACAAAATTTGGCTAAGTGTTTCCATTGGTGGAAAAGTGAGCACTCATGGATTCTAGGTGGGTCTCAAAAACCTGCCACAAGAATAGCAGGTGGAAGAGCAGGATTCCAAAATCCTATCATAGAAGCAATGGGTGAAGAAATGGGATGTTGGCAAATCCTGACGAACCCTTGAAACTTTGCCACATAAATGCACTAGAAATTTCCTTAGTAAGGGACTCGATGGAATAATAGGCATCTGTTGTAGCTTTGAGGAGTCCCAAAAGCCCACCAATACCAGAAGATTGTTGTGAAGCCCAAAATTCTACTTTGAAGGGGTAGAAGTATTTTTAGTAGGACTTTGGGTCATCAACAAATGATGGGTGGCTACCAAAAGACCACTAATACTAAAATCCTCACCCTTTCCAATGATGTTAGAGAAGCCTTTGAAGGAAGGGAATGGTATGATCAATTAGAAGGATGCATGGTGAATGACTGATGAGAAAAAGGTTGATGTCGATCCAATAGGTAATGGGTTGAGCTTTAGGTCCATGGGAGCAGTCAATATCAAAGGTCTATTCACACCATCAACAACTAACTTTCTTCAGGTGCTAGTGGTTAGGGATTGTAGTCCTTCATAGTTGTGATAGGAATCAGACATATCAAGGGTTTAGATTCATGCAATGTAGCCAACATGATCCTCATAGTCACCTTCTACTAAAAAATGCAAAGGATAAAAAAATATTTATAGCTTGACTGATTTTTTGGTATAGTTGCATTCCCTGACACAACATCATCAATGTTTTTAATAGCATTTATTGTAAAGTCTATATATACTAGAATGAAATTCATTCTAAAGGGTTAGCTATTTAGCTATTACAACTCATATGTAAAGCTTTTTATTTTCAATAAATGCAAGTGTATTAGTATTTGACCTCCAAATTATCTCATAAATGTGTGAATGTTGAATGTTTATTTATGCTAAAACTAGTTGAGTGAAACTATTTTAATTCTGCAATCTTGATTTCAGGTATTTCATTCTGTAGTTCTAAAATTTAATTTAAATCAGGTGTGGTAGATGCTAAATGAGAACAAGGTTGGTTGGTCGGTTAGGTGGTTCATTTGTGCTTCTTGCAATGGTTTAAGTTTGGTTGTGCATATGTTTTGATATGATTGAATCCAAACCCTTGTAAGGTCTAGCTCTAGTTCTATTTATTTTCTTTCAACACCCTTTTCCCTAGGTATAGTTAGCTAGGATTCAAAAGGAGCTGACCTTCTCCAAATATTGATTTGCATAATCCCTTGGCCTCACGGCCATTCAAAGTTGGTCAAGTTCTATGGGTGCACAAACCTTTTTGTTAGAAAAAATGTTGACCAACAATTTTTGCAACACCCGATGGGACACATACATCCCACCATATAGATAGATCAAAGTCGATGATACTTTATACCATTGCCATTTGTCAACTCACTTGGTGACTCCCCTACAAGAAAAACATAGACATGATGATCAGTTGCCTTTGATGTCATATTAGATCTCACTTTTACCATAGGGCTCAAAATTTGATGAGTAGTATTGACCTCATTGGTGGAGAAACTATGCTCATCTAGTGACTCCCGTCTGAAGGAAGGACCCAACATTTTTAAATTATCAGTGCCACAAACACTAATGGCTTAGTGTCATTATCCTCTATGGAATGACATAGGCTCTTTGAACATATTAAATCTACATAACATCCCCAAGGTATCTTTGAATACTTTCCCAAGTTTTGATGACACAAAAAGTATTGCATTTGAGCATTGTCAAGATATGGTTTCTCCAACTATGATCTATAACATCACACATGAAGATGTGATGATTAGGTTGCTTGCTCTTTATCTCAAAAAAGGGGTATTACTATGGTATAAATATTTGGAATATAAAATAATATCTACATGGGAAGACCTGGAAAAGACACTCATTAGCATGTTTGATAATTTTGGGGATTCTTTCTTGATGCTTAATTAGTTCCCCTTCATCAAACGTGATCCTCATAAAAATATTGTTGACTTCAATATCTATTTCAAAATAATTTTGAGAAGGATTCCCCATGAGTTCTAGCCATACTCATCTTAGGCATACCTATACTATACCTAGACTTTTAGCTCTGACATAAGCCTTATTATTCAACAGTCCAAAGAAAAAATATTCCCATAGATTTTCAAGGAGTCCATATTATTTGAAAGTATATTAATCCAAGTGGTAAAGATACCTCCAAGAGAGACTGCATTTCCACTACACCCATTTACATATTCATTTATGATCCACCCCTTGAGAAGGTCAATAAGTACACATATCAAATAATGTTGGATGATGTCATCATCAATCCCCATGTGGAGCAAGAAATTAAGTTGGGCATTCAAAGGATGGCTAAAGAAGTTAGGGATAAAAAAGTACAACTCTTAGAGAATAGTAGACCAAACCTCAACAATTAGAGGCTAGGTATGCAATAGACTTAGCTAACCACCCCTCTTCAATGGACAAAAAAAGTGAGGACAAGCTCAGATAGGGCGACATGGCTAAATAATAATGGAGGAATGGAAGATGACTTAGTACTAAGTCTAGATAAGTTTCCCTTCCATAGTGGACTTCAAGAAGAAGGAATCGATAGTCATCACAAAAGAGGAAGGAGATATCATGTTATGAACAACATGATTGCCTACAACCTAATGCAAGAGTATGATCATTGAAATAGTATTGATCTAGAAACATATCAACTAAAGTGACAAGTGGATGAACATGATCTCTCCTCACCAATGTAAATTGCCAATACAAAGAACTAAATACCTTTACAATATTTCTCTCCATAAATCCCATCACTATGCTAGAAAATACTGGAGGTATATAAGAAGTTGGAATTCCTTGCTATCGATGTTGAGTAGAGAGCAGAAGAGTGAACAATTTTGTAGTTTGTTCAAAAGCTCTAATCCTATGCCAGTGGGGTCAAGAAAGGAATGTTGATGGCCAATGACACGTGTACATACCAGAATATCCATCCTCAATTTTTTTGAAGGCCACCCTCTTCCATTCTATCTAACTCTATCACTATAAAAGCATCTATTACATAACTATGTGGTGGATCCGAAAGCCAAAGTCTCAATCATGCCTATATAAATTTGTAGAGGTTTGAGATTCAATAAAAAACCATAGAAGCCAAAAACAAAGCTTTTCAAAGGAGAGTGTTTGAATAAGGTAGATACTCTATGTAGGGTCACTATGTTAATACCTGGACATCCAAACTTGGTTGCCATCCAAGATATAGAAGTGATAGATACTCCTTTTTTTCGATTATACTTCGCTTTATATTTTTCTTCATTGAATGGGAGGATGTATAACCCAGGAGCATGACCAGATTTTGATTCCATTAGATGGAAAAATTATTTCAATAATGAATTAGGGGTTACACCCTTTCTACATTGAAAGGTATGGTGAGCTAGGAATGAGATCCATCGAGGGCATCATAAGTGTGTTTGGAAAAAAATTAGATAATATGCAAAAATGGGAATCCAAATTGGAATTTCATTATGGATCCTCTATCCCCATACTCTGTGACAATCCAAAAGTTGACTTTCAAGTCCAATGGGATCCAAAGGATGGTAATTCTAGTGGTTATATAATGATTCAAAATGTAGCAGCAACAAAGGAGAATGAAATATGGGTTGCTAAACAGTTGGATTTTAGGCAAGATCATCACTAAAATCTATCTCTAGGGAAGTCAGAACTGAAAATAAGGACTGACATGGTGATAATGGATTACAAACAAATCACTTATGGATAAAGTATGAGGACTCCAAGGTAATTTAGAAGATCTTACTGGAATACCAATGCAACTGATGATGACTACGAACAGTGCCAAGTTAAACATGGAGAAAAACTCACATTTAGTACTATATGGTATGGACACTACAGGTTCACAAGATAATCTATAGAATATTTCTTGACCAAGGTATGCCACGAATACCATAATTTTGTGTAAATAGTCTATAATTAAATAAAAATTATGGTAGGTACATGGTTGCACAGTAAGGTGACATTATCTTGTACAAAGGTTGTAAGAGTATTAGTTCCAATAATTTATTTCTAGCTGGCATAGGTGATTCAAAATAACCTAAATTAATGAAATTTGTATGTTAATTTAAACATCTCATAATGTTTAAAAAAGAAAAAATATATATTAAAATTAATTTTTAAATACTGAATAGTTTATTCATAATATTAAAATTATTATAGAGTATAAAATTAAATCAATTGGATAATTTTAATAAATATAGATATATATTTTGATTGATTGATTGGATGAAGGGTTTTGTTTTATAAAAGGTACAGGGGGTTTTTAAAGGGTCATTGTGGGTGAAATTTTTAATGTGTTCACCTTCTCACTCCTTTTGGTAAACAAGATGATTAGTTTTTGAGAAATAAATTTTTGGATCCAAATCTATGAGCACCGTATGGTGGATGCTAAGAAGAGCCTCCAATATCTGGTACAAACATGGTGAGGCCTTCTAGAAGATGTGCATATTGTAATGCACATGATGAGTGCATGGCGATGAGAGAAGGGAATTACTACCCCACCCATTTGGCATATAAGAAGAAATTAAAATCTGATGCTATAGTGAAATGACTAAGTGTCAAGTGTGGAGGATCCCAAAAAGCCACTACAAATGAAGGATAAAAAGTGTATCACTAGAAAAAATACTATCTATTGTTAACCTTGAAATGATATCTAAAGTCCCATCAGTATAACATACAAAATTTGGCTAAGTGTTTCCATTGTTGGAAAAGTGAGCACTCATGGATTCTAGGTGGGTCTCAAAAACCTGCCACAAGAATAGCAGGTGGAAGAGCAGGATTCCAAAATCCTATCATAGAAGCAATGGGTGAAGAAATGGGATGTTGGCAAATCCCGACCAACCCTTGAAACTCTATCGCATAAATGCACTAGAAATTACCTTAGTAAGGGATTCGATGGAATAATAGGCAGTTCTCGTAGCTTTGAGGAAGCTAAAAAGCCCACCAATACCAGAATATTGGTGTGAAACCCAAAAGTCTACTTTGAAGGGGTAAAAGTATTTTTAGTAGGATTTTGGGTCATCAACAAATGATGGGCGGATACCAAAAGATCACTAATACTGAAATCCTCACCCTTTCCAAGGATGTTAGAGAAGCCTCCGAAGTAAGGGAATGGTAGGATCAGTTAGAAGGATGCATGGTGAATGACCGATGAGAAAGAGGTTGATGTCTATCCGATAGGTAATGGGTTGAGCTTTAGGTCCATGGGAGCAGTCAACTTCAAAGGTCTATTCACACCATCAACAAGTGACTTTCTTTAGGTGGAAGTGGTTAGGGATTGTAGTCCTTCTTAGTTGTGATAGGAATAAAAAATATCAAGGGTTTAGATTCATTCAATGTAGCCAACATACTCCTCATAGTCACCTTCTACTAAAAAATAAAAAGGATCAGAAAATATTTATAGCTTGACTACTTTTTTGGCATAGTTGCATTCCCTGACACAATATCATCAATGTTTGTAATAACATTTATTGTAAAGGCTATATATACTAGAATGCAAGTCATTCTAAAGGGTTAGCTATTTATCTATTACAACTCATATGTAAAGCTCTTGATTTTTAATAAATGCAAGTGTATTAGTATTTAACCTCCAAATTATCTCATAAATGTGTGAATGTTGAATGTTTATTTATGCTAAAACTAGTTGAGTGAAACTATTTTAATTTTGCAATCTTGATTTTAGGTATTTCATTTTTTAGTTCTAAAATTTACTTTAAATCAGGTGTGGTAGATGCTAAATGATAACAAGTTTGGTTGGTTTTAAGAGTGAGGAATAGTTTCAAGAGTGAGAATGTGCACAACCCGGTTTAGGAGAAAAATAGAGGGGAGAAATTTTGGGGGGCAATACGACGACACACTGCAACTGTGGGCAAAGGTAGAATGTAGAATGGGTAAATTTTTAAGCTTGAGGATGCACACATCCATGCCTGGAAATTTCCAGATGCATGTAGGAGGATCTCTGCAGATAAGGGCAATGGAGAAAAATAGAGCAATTTTTCCTTTTTGAAGAGAAGCCCAATTCTTTTGGGCAGTTTTTTGAAACTTGTTGTTGTCAGGATTTTCAAATTTTTTTTAATTTTCTAAGGGAAAATTTGGATTTCCAATTCATTTTTGCTCATAATTATTTGGTGAGGGTGTATTCCAAGGAATATTTGGTTATCAATGTTTATTATCCCATGTCCTTCGCACGTGAGCCCAAGTTTGGTTTGATGATTGGAAGTTGGGCATTGGAATTTATTCCTAGAATATGAAGAGTCACCGACACTGCTATGGTCCATTAGAATATTTAGCCCAAGGGATAAGTGCTTGAGGAAATTACGCATACTCTTGGAAGTAAAAGATCTGCATCATCCTATGAGGACCCTCCAATTTTGAATTGCATAACTATGGAGTGTCAGACCTTTGGAGGCCGAGGTGCCTTGGTTTGTTCCAATTTTTAATTACATTATATAAAATATAAATCACCTACCAAACTATTATTTTCAAGAGGGCCAAATAATGTAATACTTCCAACACTTCCTCATATTACATTATTTTGTTGGAAGTTATTTTTCTTCATTATTCAACTCTGACTTTGGCATGGCTAGATATATGCAACCTTCATTAGGTCTTCATTTACAAATTATGTTTCTTCCTCTAGATCAATGTATCTGAGTCACCTCTAGATATCTACCTCTCGATAATTACCTCTAGGTCACTACCACTGGATTTGCCTCAATGTCAATACCTTTGGGTTTTCACCTCTAGGTCAGTCCCTCTGGGTCATCCACTAGAACATTCATAATACTATCATATTTTTAGGATCATCACTATAGATGCTTCCACTATAGACCATATTACAATCTATGCTTGAGTCACAATAATTTATTTCCTTATGATAAGACTACCAATATTCTTAGAAAATTTTGATCATACTTGGTTTTATTCTATAGAAACCATAAAACATTCCTTTTTTCTAATCCCATTCATGGTTATCCATCCATAATTTATTTCTAATTTGTGATCTTTCTTTTATTTTTGTAGATAAAATATTTGTGAATGATTATGTCCACAAATTTTACAATGGAGATTCCAACATTTCGCTAACTTGTTTCCATATCTACCACAATGATTACATCTAATATTTATCACAAAAATTACTTTTTTCATTTTATATCTCATTATTACTAATTATATTAGTCTCTATCATAGATTTTATGTCACTATTTCCAGTCACATGTTTAGTTCTTGGTTTCTTGTTGCTCGTATGTCCTATATATCCAAGACCTTCAAATTTTGGTCTTACTTTTGATACAATTGACTCTTTCATTCCTTGTCCACGTTTTTTGACACTTGTATATTTATATCTAATTTTACTTAAAAATTTTGAACCAATTCCTTTAGTATACATTTCAAAACAACCAAAAAGATCATCAAATTTATCCTTATCAACATCAACACAACTCTAAGCATAACTATCTCTGTCATCATGAATTTTGATAGCATAAATGTTTTTTAAACAATCACAAATTGTATTCAAATCCTTTGTATCACATGTAATATCTATTTTTGTAATAGGTTCTTCTATATTTTTCATGATTTATAAGTCACAAGTATCATTGTTTGCATCATAAATTTTCTTTTCATTTTGATGAGGATCATAGCATGCACATTTTTATTTTTGATGAAGATCACTTGTATCACAACATGCGTCTATCATAATGGGCCTTAAATCATTTGTATCACACAAAACATCTTTCATAATTGTTTTCTTGTAGATAATTTTCCATTTACGAATAGGTACAGTAATAAAATTTTCATAACAATCATTAGTATCATTAAGTATACTTTACACGCATTGTTGAAGCATTAGAAATTCTCCTTATTTTGCTTCACTGGTAATATCAACAACCTTATTCTTCAAATTTTTAGTCATTTCCCCTTGTTTTCTATTATGACATTTAATAACCTCATTAGAAGTAATTCCATATAAATTATCTTTTCTATATCATTAGGCAATGTGAAAACATCTTTAGAGTATTTAATTGCTTCATCAAGTTTTGAACTTAGATAGTTTACAAGCATTGAAATTTTTTTATCTTTGGTTTCTCTTATGATTGATTGTAACATTCTCCTTTTCTTTAGTCATGTATCCATTTGTCATTCAATTTTTGCTATCATGTATTGAGTATAATATTCTAAAATTTTCAACATTTCCTTAGTCTCTTCTAGTGAGACATATTGAATATATATTTGTTCTTCTTGAAAACATAAGTTTTCTTCTTCATTTGTTTTTGACAACTCATGTTTTTGTATTTCTATTTTTTGATCATTTATTTTTCCTTTTGTTTTTTTTTCTTTGCCATGTTTATTTGAAGTTGACAACCTTATAGCTCCTAAGTTTTACCTATGAAGTAGAATTCCTTATGTCTCCCAAGTATTAGAAACTAAGAAAATAAAATTTTTGCAAATGTAATCTCCTAAGATTAATGTTGTAAACCTTTTGAATCCCAAATCTATTTGCAAAAAAAAATCTTATAATTTTAAAAACCTAATAAATAAAACATAATTAAAACTTTAGAATTAATAAACCTCAAATTAACTTATCACTCCAAAAAATGTATTACTCCCAAAAAACATTAAAGCTTTCAAACAAATTCTAGAAAACTTATCACTTCAAATTATTTTAAAAAATGGCACAGGCCTAGATCGGGCCAGGGTCAAATCTGCAGCTAGGGTTTTGTAGGAAAGTGTGGTAGGGTAGGTAGCCCAAGCCATGCAAGCTCTGATTAGGATCCACTATGTGTAGCTTAACTACATAAACTTTTAGCACCACACAGATAGTCGAAGCCCCATCTGTGACCTTTGTGCTTCATATTTGTAGTGCGAGATAGTGCGTAGACGATAATGCTTACTTAGTTCTTTGTTGTGGCCCATGTCTAGGGTGTTTTGATTGTTGGAGGTCTTGATGATTGTGTTTCATGGGTTGTTGTCAATTTTGGGGACTTGGTTGGATGGTGCAACACTTCTTATGGGTTCAATAGTTTCATGTTTTTTTGGCTTTCCAAGGAGGAGAAATGATCATATACTGGTCCAAACCCATTGGGGTGAATTTATGAGAACACATACAATGGTATGGTATTTTATTGCATCTATCTGAGGGTGTTCCCTTGACTGCCTTTGAATCTATGTAAATTTTTGGTCGTTGATCCCCTGACTAGATCTCGCTCTGGTGGGTGGGATTAATTTTTGGGCTCCTATTTGGGGACTTATTGTTGTTGGACCTAATCCTTTTGGTGTACACTCAGATCCTCATTCTTGTCTTTGAGGGTGGCATTTCATTTTGAATACTATTGAGTAGATCCATTGACTTCCCAACTTTAGTCCTTGAAGCTATTCATCTACAGGAATGGAGGGTTCTTGATCCTTTTCGGTTTCTCAGAGTATCATACTACATCCTTCGATATTTGGGGAGTGGACCTATGCTTTATAAGAAATTTTGGTTTATCCTAACTCCTCCAAATATGGATCCTTGGAATATTCCTACCCATATTTGCTCTTTGCCTGGATTTTGTGGGCCTTCATTTCCTTGGGTATTTTGGCTTCTTTGAAGTTCACCTCTGTGTGCAAGAGGATTTCCTAGCCTGAGGAGATCCTCAGGATTGTTGTTCCACTTTTTAGGCTTGTGTTGTGGTATCCCTGGGTTCCTGCTACTTCTTGGACCATGTCCTACTACTGCATCATGTTTGCTTTCCTATCATTGCTTCTCGGTTTGCATCCTAATCGGCATCCTAGCTATTTGATGCTTCATTGATTGCATCCCAGTAGGTGTCATAGTTTATGTCCTACAAATTCTTCTTGGTATGCATCCTATAGTTGTGTCCCTGGCCACCCATGGGCAAAAATGATTTTTAAATTTTATTTTTTTTATTTTTCCCTCTTCATTTTCAAATTTCAATTTTAAATTTTGGGTGGGATGGCCCTATTTCAAATTTTCCATCCTTTGTATTGTTTTGGATGGGATGGCCTTATTTCAAAATTTCCATCCTTTGTATGGTTTTGGACGGGATGGCCCTGTTTCAAATTTTCCATCCTTTGTATGGTTTTGGGTGGAATGGCCTTGATTCAAATTTTCCATCCTCTGTATGGTTTTGGGCGGGATGGCCCTCATTCAAAATTTACCGGTTTAGCTTTTGTTATCCAATAACCCATAGAGGGTCTACTTCTTTAGTTATTTTTTAGTTGGGAACTCTTCTCCCAACCTTCTTCTCTTTGTAAAAGGTTACGGGATCCTTTCAAAACCCCTTTTACCATTAAAAAAAAATTATTTAAAAATAATATTTTCATTATTACTCATATGCTTGAAATCTAAATAACAATATTATTCTTCTAACCTTATTGCTCTTTAGAAAATATTAGAAAAACCTAAATTAAAAAATACCTCTTTAACTTGCTTAGTGTGCTTTGGAATTACCGTATGTTTCAAAATACCTTGATCTACAATCAAACTACCATGAAGTGACTTATCTTACACTCATGCAAATGACTTTATTAGGTGCTCCTTAAAATCAACTTGAGACATGTCACTTTAGACCTATGTTAGATGTTTCACTTTGACTGAATGCTTGGTATTTTTCCCTTGAGACATTAGATAAAATGATTCAGATGTTGCCTTATCTTATACCAATATTACATGGTTTTCTACCACTAAATTAGACGTTACTTTAGCTAGCTACATGAATAATATCACAAACATTACACTCTACAAAATAATAATTTTCCTATGATACTAGCTTCCATTTACTTATCTTTTTAGCACTAGCTTTCACTTGCTTGTCCCTTTAGTGCTCGGTCTTTACTTGCTTGTTCGTTTGGCACTTCATCTCTACTTGCTTGTCTATTTGGTGCTTTGTATTTGCTTGCTTGTCCATTTTTTGCTTCATCTTCCATTGCACATTACTTTTGCATTGTGCCTTTGCTTACATGTTGGTTTGGTTGTGCTTACACTACCTCTTATTCAGGTTGGATTTATTACAATTGACTCTCTTATTTCTTGGAACTTTTAGTTATTATAATTTTCTAATGTGTTGTGTCTCTTTCTCAAGTGTAGGTTTTAAGTAATATTCAGTTTCTTCTCTGGTGTTTGTGACTTCCACCTTAGAGCTCTCAATTTTACTTCAAACTTGACTTAGAATCTTCAAACTTGTCCCAATTCTTTTCCTTAAAAATATGATGCATAATTCATTTCTTCTTATGTCCTCCTCAGTGCAATACTAACATATAAATTATTTCTTCAATTTATAATTTTGTAAGATGTGTTATTATATTTCATAATAGCTCCACACTCTTTGGTGGCTATGGCTCCATCTCAATCAACTTAAAATAGTTTTGCTTTCATTATCCTTTCCACCGTATGTATTTACTTCTACTTTTTTATGCTACCTTGGCTTGCTAGTTAGTATATCTTGGACTCTCTTATTTGCATTTCAACTCTTCATTGTTCTTTGGATCAAAATATTACATGTAATATCTTCACCACATCAATATGTATTTTTCTTTGTTTCGCTTTAAGTGCTTTTCACCCTGCAACATATCCCCAACTTGGATGCTATCAACCTTTGTTCTAATACCAAACTTCTTCAAAAAAAAATTCTCTAGATTATTTTTTATTCAACAATAATTCTTCTCTTTCAATTAAAACATATTCTTAAATTGTTCTTATATCTCCCACAAACTTCTTATAACTCCAGCAATATTAATTTTTCCTTGCTCTAGAATCTTCTTTTCTTCAATAAAATAACTTTAATAAAATCATTTTCTTCAAATTAATTCTACCTTACCTAGAAATTCTTCTTCTCCAATATTCTATAGTTTGGGAAACCTCAAGCCTTCAATATTCAACCTTATTTACATCCATTCATTAGTCTTCAAATATTCTACAAATTTCCAGTGATTTTTTGAGTTGGCTATTTTTTGCTTTGGGTGATTTCTTCAACCTGAGCTATTGTTAATCCTTGGGTGCACTTATCAACCCAATTTCTCTCAATCTCAAACCTAATTTCTCTCAATATCAAATGACTATATTGTAGCTTTGATACCACTATTAGCTTTCTAGATAGATTAGATTATAGAAAGCTTTATTCAAGAATAAATCAAATATATGCCACTACTTGAATTAATAATGAATCTCAATATTGGAATAACATCTCACAAATATAATTCAAATATACATAATATCAAAATATTACAAGAATGATTCAGATTAATTACATTGCATGGAGAGAGGTCTCCAATATATAATTTTACATGACTTTTCAATACTTTGATGATTGCTCTCTTCTAATAGTTGGGAGATGCATCCTTTCATATTCTTCTCATAAATAAAACTCTTGTCTTGCCATATATCATTTCCCTCCATCCTTTCGGGCCCCCCCCCCTCCCCCCCCCCGCTATATAAAAAAAAACCCCCCCCCAATCCCCGGGGGAAACCCAACTATTACTAAAAAAACCCCCGGACCCCCCACCCCCCCCCCCGGGGGGGGGGGCCCCCGGCCCCCCCCCCCCCCCCGCCGCGGCGCCCCCCCCCCCCCCCCCCCCCCCCCCGCGCGGGCCCGCCCCCCCCCCCGGGCGCGGGGGGCGCGCCGGGCCGCCCCGCCCCCCCCCCCCCCCCCCCCCGCGCCCCCCCCCCCCCCCGCCCCCCCCCGCCGCGCGGCGCCCCCCCCCCCCCGCCGGGGCGGCCTGGTCCCTCTCCCAAAAAAAAAAAAAAAAAACCCCAGGCCCAACCCACCCCACCCCCCCACCCCCCCCCCCCCCCCACCCCCCCCGCCCCAACAAAGCCCCCCCCCCCCGCCCCCCACCCCCAAACCCCCCCCCCGCCGCCCCCCCCCCCCCCCCCCCCCCCCCCCCCCCCCCCACCCCCCCCCCCCCCCCCCCCACCCAAAAAAAAAACCCGCCCCCCCACGCCGCGCCCCCCCCCCCCCCCCCCCCCCCCCCCCCCCCCCCGCCCCCCCCCCCCCCCCCCCCCGCCCCCCCCCCCCCCCCCCCCCCCCCCCCCCCCCCCCCCCCCCCCCCCCCCCCCCCCCCCCCCCCCCCCCCCCCCCCCCCCCCCCCCCCCCCCCCCCCCCCCGCCCCCCCCCCCCCCGCCCCCCGCCCCCCACAAAACCGCCCGCCCCGCCCGCCGGCGCCCCCGCCGCCCGGGCGCCGGCGCCGCCCCCCCCCCCGCCCCCCCCCCGCCGCCGCCCCCGCCCCCCCCCGCCCCCCGCCCCGCCGCCCCCCCCCCCCGCCCCCCCCCCCCCCCCCCCCCCCCCCCCCCCCCCCCCCCCCCGCCCCCCCCCCCCCCCCCCCCCCCCCGCCCCGCCCCGCCCCCCCCCCCCGCCCCCCCCGCCCCCCCCGCCCCCCCCCCCGCGCCCCCGCCCCCCCGCCCCCCCCGCGGCCCCCCCCCCCCCGCCCCCCCCGCCAAAAAACAAACCCCGCCCCACCGCGCGCCCGCCCCCCCCCCGCCGCCCCCCCCCCCCCCCCCCCCCCCCCGCCCCCCCCCCCCCGCCCCCGCCCCCCGCCCCGCCCCCCGCCGCGCCCCCCCCCCCCCCCCCCCCCCCCCCCCCCCCCCCCCCCCCGCCCCCGGCCGCGCCCCCCCCCCCCGCCCCCCCGCGCCCCCCCCCCCCCCCCCGCCCCCCCCCCCCCCCCCCCCCCCCCCCCCCCCCCCCCCCCCCCCCGCCCCCCGCCCCGCGGCCCCCCCCCCCCCCCCCCCCCCCCCCCCCCCCCCCGCCCCCCCCCCGCCCCCCCCCCCCCCCCCCCCCCCCCCCCCCCCCCCCCCCCGCCCCCCCCCGCCCCCCCCCGCCGCGCCGCCCCCCCCCCCCCCGCCCCCCCCCCCCCCCCCCCCCCCCCCCCGCCCCCCCCCCCCCCCCCCCCCCCCCCCCCCCCGCCCCCCCCCCCCCCCCCCCCCCCCCCCCGCCCCCCCGCCCCCCCCGCCCCCCCCCCCCCCCCCCGCCCCCCCGCCCCCCCCCCGCCCCCCCCCCCCCCCCCCCCCGCCCCCCCGCCGCCCCGCCCCCCCCCCCCCCCCCCCCCCCCCCGCCCCCCCCCCGCCCCCCCCGCGCCGCCCCCCCCCCGGCCCCCCCCCCCCCGCGCCCCCCCCCCCCCCCCCCCCCCCCCCCCCCCCCCCCCCCCCCCCCCCCCCCCCCCCCCGCCCCCCCCCCCCGCCCCGCCCCCCCCCCGCCCCCCCCCCGCCCCCCGCCCCCGCCCCCCTCCCCCCCCCCCCCCCCCCCGCGCCGCCCCCGCCGCCCCCCGCCCCCCCCCCCCCGCCCCGCCCCCCCCCCCCCCCCCCCCCGCCCCCCCCCCCCCCCCCCGCGCCCCCCCGCCCCGCGCCCCCCCCCCCCCCCCCCGCCCCGCGCGGCCCCGCGGCGCGGCCGCGGCGCCGGGCGCAGGCCGCCCCCGCCCGGGGCCGCGGGCGCCCCCCGCCCCGCGGGGCGCCCCGCCCCCCGCGGCCGCGCCCCCCCGCCGCCGCCCCCCCCCCCGCCCGCCGCCCCCCCCCCCCCCCCGCCCGCCCCCCGCCCCCCCCCCCCGCCCCCCCCCCCGCCGCCCCGCCCCCCCGAGCCGCCGCCCCCGCCCCCCCGCGGCCGCCCCCCCGGCCCCGCCCCCCCCCCGCCCGCCGCCCCCCCCCCCCCCGCCCGCCCCCCCCCGCCCCCCCCCCCCCCCCCCCGCCCCCCCCCCCCCCCCCCCCCCCCCCCCCCCCCGCCCCCCCTCCCCCCCCCCCCCCCCCCCCCCCCCCCCCCCCCCCCCCCCCCCCCCCCCCCCCCCCCCCCCCCCCCCCCCCCCCCCCCCCCCCCCCCGCCCCCGCCCCCCCCCCCCCCCCCCCCCGCGCCCCGCCCCCCCCACCCCCCCGCCCCCCCCCCCCCCCCCCCCCCCGCCCCCCCCCCCCCCCCCCCCCGCCCCCCCCCCCCGCGCCCCCCCCCCCCCCCCCCCCGCCCGCCCCCCCCGCCCCCGCCGGCCGCCGCCCCCCGCCCCGCCGCGCCCCCCCCGCCCCCCCGCGCCCCCCGCCGCGCCCCGCCCCGGCGGGGGCCGGCGGGGCCGCCGCAAACCCCGCCCCGCGCCCCCCCCCCCGCCCGCCCCCCCGCCCCCCCCGCGCCCCCCCCCCCCCCCGCCCCCCCCCCCCCCCCCCCCCCCCCCCCCCCCCCCCCCCCCCCCCCCCCCCCGCCCCCCCCCCCCCCCCCCCCCCCCCCCCCCCCCCCCCCCCCCCCCCGCCCCCCCCCCCCCCCCCCCCCCCCCCCCCGCCCCCCCCCCGCCCGCCCCCCCCCCCCCCCCCCCCCCCCCCCCCCCGCCCCCCCCCCCCCCCCCCCCCCCCCGCCCCCCCCCCCCCCCCCCCCCCCCCCCCCCCCCCCCCCCCCCCCCCCGCCCGCCCGCCGCCCCCCCCCCCCCCCCCGCGCCCCCCCCCCCCCCCCGCCCCCCCCCCCCCCCGCCCCCCCCCCCCGCCCCCCCCCCCCCCCGCCCCCCCCCCCCCGCCCCCCCCCCGGCCGCCGCCCCCCCCCGCCCCCCCGCCCCCCCCCCCGCCGCCCCCCCCCCCCCGCCCCCCCCCCCCCCCCCCGCCGCCCCGCCCCCCCCCCCGCCCCCCGCCCCCCGCCGCCCCGCGCCGCCCCGCGCCCCCCCCCCCGCGCGCCCCGCCCCCCCCCCCGCCCCCGCGCCGCCCCCCGCGCCCCCCCGCCCGCGCGCGCCCCCCGCCCCCCGCGCCCCCCCCCCCGGCGCGCCGCCCCCGCGCCGCCCGCGCCGCCCGCCCCGCCGCCGCCGCCGCCGCCCCCGCCGCGCGCCGCCCCCGCCCCCGGCGGCGCCCCGCCGCCCGGCCGCGGCGCGGCGGGGCGCGGCCCCGCCCCCCCGCGCCCGCGCGCCCGCGGCCGGCGGGCGCGCGCGGCGCGGCCCGCCGCGGCCCCGCCGCCGCCCCCCCCCCCCCCCCCCCCCCCCCCCGCCCCGCCCGGCCCCCCCCCGCGCCCCCCCCCCGGGCGCCCCGCGCCCCCCCCCCGCCCCCCCCCCCCGCCCCCCCCGCGGCCCCCGGGCCCCCCCCCCCGCGCCCCCCCCGCCCCGCCCCCCGCGCCCCCGCCCCGCCGCCCCCCCCCCCCCGCCCCCCCCCCCCGCCGGCGCCGCCCCGCCCCGCGGCCGGCGCCGCCCGCCCCCCCCCCCCCGCCCCCGGGGGCCCGGCGCCGCGGCGGCCCCCCCCCCCCCCGCCCGGCCCCCCGCCGGCCCGCCGCGGCCCCGCCGCGCCCCGCCCCCCCCCCCGCGCCCGCCCCGCGCGCGCCCCCCGCGCCCGCGCGGCCCCCGCGGGCCCCGCCGCCCGCCGCCCGCGCCCCCGCGCCCCGCCCCGGCCGGCCCCCCCGCCCCCCCGGGGGCCGCCGCGCCCCCCGCGGCCCGCGCCGGCGCGGCCCCGCGGCGGCCGCGCCCGCCCGCCGGCCCGCCCCCCGCCCCCCCGCCGCCCCGCGGCCCCGCGGGCCCGCCCCCCGCCGCCCCCCCGCCCGCCCCCCCCCCGCCCCCCCCGCCCGCCCGGCCCCGCGGGCCCGCCCCGCCCGGCCGCCCGCCGCGCCGCGCCCCCCCCGCGCGCCGCCGGGGCGGCGCGCGCGCGGCCGCCGCCCCCCCCCCCCCCCGGCCCCCGCCCGCCCCGCGGGCGCGCGCGCGCGCCGGGCCCCCCCCCGCCCCGGCGCGCGCCCCGCGCCCCCCCCCCCGCCGGGCGCGCCGCCGCGCGCCCCCCCCGCCCCCCCCCCGCCCCCCCCCCCCCCCCCCGCGCGCCCCGCCCCCCGGCGCGGGCGCCCCCCCCCGGCCCCCCCCCCCCCCGCCCGCGCCCGCGCGGCGGCGCCCCCCCCCCCCGCCGCCCCCGCCCCCGCGGCCGCCCCGCGCGGCCCGGGCCCCCCCCCCCGGGGCACCCCCCCCCCCCACCCCCCCCCCCCCCCCCCCCCCCCCCCCCCCCCCCCCCCCACCCCCCCCCCCCGCCCCCCCCCCGCCCCCATTTCCATGTCTAATTAGCTCAAAAATATTGCAACTTACCTAAACTACCAATGAGGGGTATTTGTATCATCAATCCACATCTAATTAACCCATGCAACTACAAATAGAGGTAGATAACTTGTCAACCCACCTCCAATTAGCTCATGCAACTGCAAGTTAGATGTATTTTATTTCTCAATCCACCTCCTAATAAGCTCTCAATTGAACTAAACTGGATACCTCACCTTCTTGTAATTACATGTGTCAAATATTCCCTCCCAAATCCTTGTTGGAAATTGCAAAGAAAATTATATTCTATAAAAATGGTCCTTGGTGTCCCAAAGGAGCCAATAATCAACACTTTTAGTAGTTACATTATTGGGATAATTCTACGTAGTGTGCAATAGACTTTAGACCTCTTTGGAAAGCAAGATATTTAGCAAGATTTTTGAGATATTTGTAGGAGAATTTTGGAGATATTATTGTATCATGATAATGCTTCCAAAATTTAAAATTTTAGCCTTCGTATTGGGAGATTCACCAACTATAGATTGTAAGACAAGATTTATCTTCCTTTTCCCATTTATCTTATAATTTTATATTTTTTATTAAATGATTTTTTATCCAATCAATTTTGATCCTATTTATTTCAAAATACTTGTGTAAAATTCAGGGCTTGATCCTTGGATCAAGTTAGTTTCTTGTTTTGGATTAGAAAGACAAGCCCCAAATCTACTAATTCATTTTTTGTTGTTTCTTTGTAGTTGTAGGTTTTTATCTTCTATTTTATAGGTCTGGCAGTTTTGTAGGTCTATGCAAAATTTTCATGTTCTTATTTTTTTGTAGGTCTACGATGAAATTAGTGGATGTACGATATACTTGTGTGTCTTGGGGTAAATTTGTAGTTTTGGAGTGAATTTGGAATCCTAGGGTAAAAATGTACTCCCAAGGTGAATTTATTGTCTCGAAGAGAATTTGTGGGCCTATGGTAAATTTACTTCTACCTCAGCTTCATTGTTTCTAAAAATAGGTCTCAAATTTCATTTTTGTCCTACTTTTAGTCCTAAAATAGGTAGATTATGATTCATTTTTAGTTTTAAAAGTTTTTGTGTTTATCTTCATGAATATATAAAATTTTAGATCTTGAATTTTAGAATTTCTATAAATATAAGAGCTAGTAAATGCACTCATATTTTTTGTTAGTGTTCCTTGCATAACAATAATCACTTTTTCTAATATGAATCTTAGGTAGTTATTTACTAGATCTTACATCCTTAGCTTATTTCACAAGGTCACCCATGAAAGCAACATCTTATTAATTGAAACAGAAGAATGCCATTGTTTCTAGTTTTTTTGGACCAAGTATCGAATCATACAAGCATTTTATAATAGATTGTATTAGATAAAAAGGTTTTATCTCTTCCATTCATTATTTTACAAATAAAAGAAGGAAAGAAATAAAACAATCAAGTTCATGGGTTTTGCATTTTCATTTAAAGGGAATACATCTATTTCTTTCTATTTATATATTTTTGTCTTTTTATTTTCTTATATTTGTAGGACAAAGAGGGTGGAACTTGTCACGGAAGAATCAAATTGGATCCCAGGATGTGAATAGGTTTTTCTTGCAAAAATCCTAGGTAATATTGTTCCTTGATTTTTTTATTATATTGTTGTGCTCAAGTTTTTTTGCTTTATGTTTTTGATAAGACATTACAAAGGGTCTCAAATAAAAGAATTAGGATTTTCATTAAATTTCATGTTAAGGAAATATTCCCTCTTTCATTTAGGCATCAAAATTGAATTGCATTTAGTTTCACATTCTTAGGCTAAAATATTGTCTGTGCATCTTTCCTACCTCCTTGCTTGAAAAAATAAAAAATAATTTTTCTTTTAAGTTTGAAAATATTTACTTTAATTTTTGTATTTGGCATAAGAAACTGCAAAAGCACATAGATTAGAAAATTTAACTTATGCATCATTGTTTTCATATTGTATTGCATGATCATTTCTATTGAATCATAGTCATTTAGATAGGAAAACTTAAGTGTATGCAAATAAACAAATAAACATAGAGTTAGGGTGATCCGTAAACTACCCTTGGTGAACCCAAAAAATCTTTCACCAAAGATAAAGCTTGAATGTGTAAATGATATGGGTTCAACTGATATCCCTCATCCAAGTGTGGGTGATCCCTTGGGGGATTCAAAGATCATCGAGCATTTTTTAGGCCACCACAACTACGAGCTACAATTAAGGAGAATATATATCTCCTTTTATTTGAATAAGAACAACCCCTATTTCCATATTTATTTTTGTACCTTTCTTATTTTATTCCCAAAAATTCTCATCTTTGTAAACACATAAAAAATATGTACATGTGAGTTCAACCATAATCCCAATATTCGGGAGGAATATCCACCATATTTGAGACAAATCTTAGAACTATTAGTACAATTTTGGTAGGTGAATATTGGAATAATTTTGTGCACTTTCAATGCAAATTTTGATATCAATACTTTTGACACAAACCATTCAGACGTTGACTATTCTAGAACCAACTATTCTAACATTGATGTTTTGGATTTCATATCTGCTTTGTCTATTGTAACATAAATATTTTGATAGACTACTTGCTTTGACTATTTGGTGCCAACTCTTTTGATGTTCTATCTCTTTTTTATGATTTGAGATTCTATTTTCATGCTCTCCAGTTTGGTTCTAGAAATCTATTATATTACTCTTCATTCTAGTGCTTTACATTTCAATGCCAATGCTAGTTAGCTAGGATTGCTTAGGGTTGCATTGGAAACCAACATTATTTTTTTGTTTAATATTCACATATCATTAATCCAATGTAAAACTAAATCACATAAAACCTATTTGAAATAACTCAGCAATGTGTTTTACCTATTCACCATGTCTACTCAAAATATTAGTACAAATTACAACCTAGTTCATAGTTAAGCATTCTTTACCAAAACATTAAAGGAGTTATAAAGTACTATTTTTCTACATTAAATTAGGTATATTATTACCTCAATAGATACTACCGCACCTACTTCCACTTCCTTTTAAATTTTATTTCCATTCTTCTACTACACTTCACTCATCGTCCACCTTTGTAGCACATGGTTCTTGAGGGTACTCTACCCCTATTAATCACAAATATGATGGGAACCACCTCTGCTACATCTTTACCATATCCCACTTTGCAAATCACCACATTATAACTACTATTTCCATATAGTGAGTCACCTCCACTAGCACTACCATAGCCAACCATGTTAGCCCTTTTTAACTCCTTATTCAAGTTGACATCACATACCACTCCCTCCACTTCCATTTAATTACCTATCATTGACATTAAGTTTACCTCTCTTGCTTCAAAATCCACTTCCACATAATGAGCATACCCAAAATTCCAAGTCTGACAACTTCTTCTACAAATGATCATTCCCACTACGCTAGTCTAAGGAGTTGAGTCTATAGGAGATCCCTCGTTAATGAGCATGATTGGTAGGCCAAGCTTGGTATTTGCATGGAAATAAAGAGAGATAAACTCCATCAATGCATTTGGTATCCTTGTCATTGAGGAGAAAATATTGAAGAGATAATATACAAGATTCAATAAAAAGATATCTAAGGATTTAGTATTACCTCGATCATAATTGTCAAGGAAGGGGGGCAAGGTGCACTTTGTCAAGGATACAAAAATTAACCTTGAAATGGTAGCAATATATTATACTATCTTGAATTTTAGAGTGTTTTAGTTGGATCTAAACAAGACAAACCCATACCAAATGGTCCAATTGGTTAACCAACTCACTCTTTTCACAACTATAAATATGACTATGAGAATTAAGTAGCATGAATCAATAATAGAGAACTTGAAGTAGAGGTGGCTCATGTGAAAGCATAGAGGAGAAGCTTCAACAAAAAAATAAGAAGTTGAAGAAGTATGTGACCAAGAAGAATCAACTAAAGAAAAACCAACAAAGGCTTGAAGATCTTGTACAACAAATGATAGAAGAATAGAATCAAATTTTGGAGATACTGAATTTTAAATACTTACAAATCATAAAATTAATAGCCTAAAATGAATAGAGGCAACTTGAGATCAAAAGGCACCTCAAGATATTTAAAGGGTCAAATCATTTTTAGAAAGTATCTAGGAGGAAATGAAGAATGTATATGAGTAATTCTATCTAGCCTTATTCATAGAAGAAATATTTGAATAGGTCAATAAGACCATCAAACATGTGGAGGGGTGGCTATATTCAAGGAGAAAATATGAAGATTTTATCAAACACATGGTATTAATGACCATAGAAAAGTATGACAATAAGGGATAGATTGTAGAAAATTGTTCAAAAAATTAAGAAAAATCTTGGATGTCTAAAGGAACCTATAGACTTGCAAATATAACCTAACATCCTTAAAATCCCAAGTTCAAAACAGGGATAGTGAGATTAAATGGTGAAACAAGGTACATTTAGGATGATGATATCATAAGTACCATATATACAAAAGGAAAGAGTCAATACAACCAAGGGGGTGTTTATATAATCTAAGAGAGGCTAAAACCAATTCATGCCAAGCTACAAGAGCTAGTTATCAAGAATGAAGAATTTTTATAAAACCCTTTTAAGGACCTAATGGGGGAGGTGGAAGAACTTGGTTCATTATAATTTTTGGATAATAACAAGTGGAAGAAGTTTCTAGGGATACGAAAACAAAAGGTTAGATGAGGATAACCAATAAATTTTATAGTTTTGCCATGGAGGTCCCCTTTATGTAGAATATATGCCCAAAGATAAAGGTAGGTTCTAAGATCTTATGCCAATAAATCTTGGTATTCCATAAAGTTGTCATAGCATTCCATGCCTTAAAAAAATACACACACATGATTAGAAATTTATAGAAGAAGAAGATTTGTAGGTGGTGTTAGAGATTTCATGCAATTTGGTTTGGTATCCAAAAGATAAATCACCTTTGGTATTGATAAGGTAAAAACTCTTGGAAAATTTGATGTATTATATATTTCTAATATAAGCTAAAGCCCAACAAATTATATCCATGCAATATAATACCACATGTGTTTTATTTTATTTTGTTCATGTTATTTTTTTTTGGTAAATTAATAATTTTATTAATAACAGGGCACTTGAAAGGCACCCCAACTCCTTGTACATCAAAAGAGAAAAAAAGGAATAGAGGAAAGAAACACAAAACTGCAAGCTAAAATGCAAGATAAAGCATAATTACATCCTCAGACTAAAAGGAGCAAAAATAAACAGACTTAGAAAAATAGGAACAAAGAGAAACAGTCTGAAAGGAGACAGAGCCCAAAAAGAAGTGGTCCTCAACCAAAAAGGAACTAAAAAGAAACGATCCTCCACCATAGAGGAAACCAAAAACAAAGGAAGAGTCATCAACTATCAAGGGGAATATCCATCTGCATGAGAGACGAAGCAGCACCTTCTAGACCATCATCTTTCGCATCTAATGATGAGGCCTAGAAATGCCTCATTATTACACTATGGTTGACATATAAAAACTACCATAATATTAAATATGACAAAGTTAAAGTGCCAAATAGTGATTAGAATATGTTATTTGTTACATGTTTGCATGATTTTATGTTTGG
>JAQPPZ010010718.1:0-33336 GCA_028583015.1 Wollemia nobilis
GGCGACAACGGGCGTCGCTCAGAAAGGGAGCAGTCGGCGTCGCCACCCAACACTTAGAAATTTTCTGCCCTTTTCGTTTTGTCACCCACGGTCGCTCAAAAGGGGAGTGACGATGGTCGTCGTTGGCGAGAATGAGCAACCGACGTCGGTCGCCCCCAAACAAACACTTAGAATATATTCGTGTCCCTTCTTCCCCAGCCATGGTTCGCTTGGAACTGCAGCAATGACAGGCGTCGCTGAAAAATGTTGGCGATGACGGGGTTCGCTCCAGAATGGAGCGACCGTGGGAGCTTCAACACTTAGCCGAATTTCATGATTTTTCCCCGTTCGCCATGCTGCTTGGAAATGCCGTCGGTCGTTGGAGGGAAGAGACGAAGCTGGGAATCACCCGAAAGAGGGAGCGACTCCCGGAATCGCTCCAAAATGGAGCGACCAAGGGAGTGCCCCAAACTTAGACATTTTTAGGCTTCACTCAACCTCGCCTAGTCTGCTAGATCACTCGGAAAACAAAGCAAGAAAACAGAAAACTGGAAACATGGAAACTGCCTGAGAGGAGCTGGAAAGGGAGGAGGAAGGGAGAATTCGGTCCGGAAAATTGCAGCAGTAAATCTTCAAATTTTTCAAAATTTCTTACCCCTTTGCAAAATGTGGCAACATTCTTGGCGGCTCGCGGGGTATCGAGCTCGCCTCAATGCAAGGACCCATGCCTTCATCCTTTGGGCGCAGAGTCATCTCCGGTCCCTGCTTCTTTTTGCTGCTCTTGCTCTTGCTCAACTTCTTGCTGCTCCTCTTCTGCACTGTCCTCTGCGGACTCTTCTCCTGAACCTTCTTCCTGTTCCGAATCCTCACCAGAATGCTCCTCGCCTTCTTCTTCTTGCTCTGGGGATCAAGGTGGTCGTGGACATGCTCATAATTGGTCCGAGCCTGGGCCCAAGCTGCTTCTTGGAAGGTCTCTAGGTCGCTGACATCCTTCAACATAAGTTTGAACGCCTCAACCTAGAGCATGTCGATCATGTTGAATCTTTATCCCAATTCATGGAGGCAGGTGCTGATCTTACAGAATCGAGACACCAACTGTGTAGCCTGCTCTTTGAGAACTGGATCTGCCCAATCGTCTATCTCTGATGTGTCTGCCTCGAAGGCTTCCCAGATTGGCATCAATTCTTCCCTGGGGCGACAGTATCCATTTTCACCAATGAACTTTGGAAACCCTAGCGATGCAAGGATTTGGAGGGGGATCAGGCAGATGTTCTTCTCCTTCTCCAAAGCATCCAACATCTTCCTAGCCCTCCTGATTCTTTCTGTTTTTTCAAATTACAAATGCAAGGTTGCCCTTGCCGTAGCCCTATCTAGGGCGATCTGTGACATGGGAGAATATCGGGGGCACTGGCGCTCGTATCTTTCAAGTTTCACCGCCACATTGAGCCACTGCTGAGCTTGGCGCTCGGCCTCCTATTCCGCAGGATTTCCCTAGGCAGATACTTCTTGCACCCTGGAGATGAACACAAGGACTGAGAGCGATCTGGAGACGTGAGTCTTGAAACCCTTCAATAGGCTAGTTATGATCTCCTTAACTCTGTCTTTTGAAAAGTCAGTGGCCTGTGAAGCCTTTTCCTTTAACTGTTGTTGTACTCCCTGGAGTTGGCCCTGCAGTTCAGTGATTTGGGCCTGCGCTTCTCTGGCCTGTTGCTCTGCAGCCTCCTTCTGATCTGCAACTTCCTTTTCCGAGGCTGCTAACTGTTCTTTCAGCTTTTAGGATTCCTCCTGAGCACTCTCCAGTTGCGCCTACAATTTTGCCATATTCTCCTCCCGTAATAGCGCCTTTCGGCAAGGATATACACCATTATAGAAGCTTCCCTCGTAGAGAGAGAGCCAACAGTCGGGTCTTGACACTTTCATTAGTGATGGCATGCAACGCAACTAAGGCCACAATGTCTTGAATATGTTCATAGGCCATCTTCCCGGTTCCATCATACATGGGAATGGCCTTTAAAGCAGCGGCTGGAACAACACCTTGCCCAGCTAAGTTGAGAGGTCTAGTGGAATCCCAGGCTGGGAATAGCTTGGGAGCAACCTGTTGGTTCTGATTTGGCTGAGGATTTGCCATATCTGCGTTTTGATCGTCCTGATCAGGATCGTGGTAGTCTTCAGTGCTATCTGAAGTTGTATCTTGCTCTTCAGCTTCAGCTTCCTGTGCAAACACTTCGTCTTGGTAGGCGTGGTAATCAAGCAGTCTCGAGTGCTCTCCAACAACATTAATGTCGAGCTCATAAAACTCAGGCTCTTGTCCTACATTCCTAGCTCTCCATATTGTATGCATGAAGGATCTCTTGATATTGGACCAGTCTTCGAGACTCAGAGGATATTCAGGTTCAGCAGAGTCGCCAGGTGTTCAGATTCGACAGCACTGAAGCGAACACCGATGCTTCAATACCGCTTATGCGGTGGAACAGTCGTGTCCCACCGAGCATGCCAGAGAAACTGTTGGTTACGAATCTGCCATTTAGGAAAGGATTTTAATATTTTGCGCCCTAGATTCGCCCAACAGATTGAAATGCCGGAAGGAAGGGATGCCTTCCGTGCCAATCTTCGGTGAAGGCCGACTCCAACGCTAATTTACTTGATTTTTTAGAGAAGGGAACTGGACAAAGATTATAAAATGCAAAAAGAAATCTAAATATCATGTGTTTCGGGTGGGTAAGAACAAGCAGCACGATCACTAGCTAGTACACAAACCAACAACAATCAAAACAAAGCATGTAACAGAAACTGTCACTGCGATTCTTTCCTATGTATCCTTCAGTTTTGTATTCCAGATTCAATTAAATGCCAATGCTCTAATCCAGGATTCAGAATTACAGCAATCAGAAAAATAAATGAACATGAAGCAGAAATACTAGCAGAAGGTAGCATAAAAGAAAGAGACAAGTAACAAAGCCAAGGATGCTTTTGTATTGAAAGCAAATGTTTGATACAACAGAGTTTTCTTAAAAATATGTCCCCCTCCTTTACAATGAAGTTCTACTACTACTTACAGCAGGATTATCCCCCCAAATTACAATTGTGCACAGGACCCAAGAACTGGCAAAAGCTGCCAGGATTAGACCCTTGTTGGTCGTGAGTGTACTTGCAGCAAGATTATCCTGAAATTGGTACATCTCCGGACAGATTTGATGGGTGAGAAGTCAAGTCTTATTAATGCGGTAGGTTGGGTACAATTTGTCCCTGAGGACACCATCAATGTTGACCTACCCTGTACCTTTGCAGCACATCTTCTGTCCCATCTTGACAGGCTCAAATCCCGAAATCCGTGTGGCTTCTAACTGACTCTGAGGTTCGTTGAAAGGAAGGGGGGTTGACCAATGTCGCCTGATAAAAATGGCGACCCCCAGGGACGCTCTAGAATGGAGCGAACTCGGGACACACTATACCTTGGTCAAAATCTGCACTCTGGTCATCCCTGCTCGCAATCGCTAGATGGAGGGGGAGACGACGACGGTCGCTGTTGGATGACAGCGACGACGTGAATCGCTGGAAAAATGAGCGACCGACGTCGGTCGCTACCTTGTGCCTTAGAAATTTTTGAGGCCTCCTCGCTAGTGGTCGTTGAAAAACTGCAACGACGCTCGGAATCGCTCCGAAACGGAGCGACCGGCGTCAACATTTAGGTCTGCCTCTGATGAAGTTTGCTTGGGCGACGACGAGCGGCGACGAGGATCGCTGTCAAAGTTGAGCGACGACGGGAGTCACTCCAAAATGGAGCGACCGCCGTCAACTCAACACTTAGTCATTTTTCTCATTTTCTCACTTCCTGCTCATGATTGCCACAAAAAGGGGGCGACGATGGGCGTCGCTCAGAAAGGGACCGACCGGCATCGCCACCCAACACTTAGAAATTTTTTGCCCTTTTCCTTTTGTCACCCACGGTCTCTCAAAAGGGGAGCGACGATGGTCATCGCTGGCGAGAATGAGCGACTGACGTCGGCCGCCCCCAAAAAAACACTTAGAATATATTCGTGTCCCTTCTTCCCCAGCCGCGGTTCTCTTGGAACTGCAGCGATGATAGGCATCGCTGAAAAATGTTGGCGATGACGGGGTTCACTCCAGAATGGATCGACCGTGGGAGCTTCAACACTTAGACGAATTTCATGATTTTTCCCGGCTCGCCATGCTGCTTGGAAATTCCGTCAGTCGTTGGAGGGAAGAGGCGAAGTTGGGAATCACCCGAAAGAGGGAGCGGCTCCCGGAATCGCTCCAAAATGGAGCGACCAAGGGAGTGCCCCAAACTTAGACATTTTTAGGCTTCACTCAACCTCGCCTAGTCTGCTAGATCACTCGGAAAACAAAGCAAGAAAACAGAAAACTGGAAACATGGAAACTGCCTGAGAGGAGCTGGAAAGGGAGGAGGAAGGGAGAATTCGGTCCGGAAAATTGCAGCAGTAAATCTTCAAATTTTTCAAAATTTCTTACCCCTTTGCAAAATGTGGCAACATTCTTGGCGGCTCGCAGGGTATCGAGCTCACCTCCATGCAAGGACTCATGCCTTCATCCTTTGGGCGCAGAGTCATCTCCGGTCCCTGCTTCTTTTTGGTGCTACTGCTCTTGCTCAACTTCTTGCTGCTGCTCCTCTTCTGCACTGTCCTCTACGGACTCTTCTTCTGAACCTTCTTCTTCCTGTTCCGAATCCTCACCAGAATGCTCCTCGCCTTCTTCTTCTTGCTCTGGGGGATCAAGGCGGTTGTGGACATGCTCATAATTGGCCCGAGCCTGGGCCCAAGCTGCTTCTTGGAAGGTCTCTTGGTCGCTGACATCCTTCAACATAAGTTTGAACACCTCAACCTGGAGCATGTTGATCATGTTGAATCTTTCTCCCAATTCATGGAGGCAGGTGCTGATCTTATAGAATCGAGACACCAACTGTGTAGCCTGCTCTTCGAGAACTGGATCCGCCCAGTCGTCTATCTCTGATGTGTCTGCCTCGAAGGCTTCCCAGATTGGCATCAATTCTTCCCTGGGGCGACGGTCTCCATTTTCACCAATGAACTTTGAAAACCCTAGTGATGCAAGGATCTGGAGGGGGATCAGGCAGATGTTCTTCTCCTTCTCCAAAGCATCCAACATCTTCCTGGCCCTCTTGATTCTTTCTATTTTTTCAAATTACAAATGGTAGGTTGCCCTTGCCGCAACCCTATCTAGGGCGATCTGTGACATGGGAGAATATCGAGGGCACTGGCGCTCGTATCTTTCAAGTTTCACAGCCAAGTCGAGCCACTGCTGAGCTTGGCACTCGGCCTCCTCTACCGCAGGCTTTCCCTAGGCAGATACTTCTTGCACCCTGGAGATGAACACAAGGACTGAGAGCGATCTGGAGACGTGAGTCTTGAAACCCTTCAGTAGGCTAGTTATGATCTCCTTAACTCTGTCTTTTGAAAAGTCAGAGGCTTGTGAAGCCTTTTCCTCTAACTGTTGTTGTACTCCCTGGAGTTGGCCCTGCAGTTCAGTGATTTGGGCCTGCGCTTCTCTGGCCTGCTGCTCTGCAGCCTCCTTCTGATCTGCAACTTCCTTTTCCGAGGCTGCTAACTATTCTTTCAGCTTTTAGGATTCCTCCTGAGCACTCTCCAATTGCGCCTGCAATTTTGCCATATTATCCTCTCGTAATAGTGCCTTTCGGCAAGGATATACACCATTATAGAAGCTTCCCTCGTAGAGAGAGAGCCAACAGCTGGGTCTTGACACTTTCATTAGTGATGGCATGCAGTGCAACTAAGGCCACAATGTCTTGAATATGTTCATAGGCCATCTTCTCGGTTCCATCATACATGGGAATGGCCTTTAAAGCAGCGGCTGGAACAACATCTTGCCCAGCTAAGTTGAGAGGTCTAGTGGAATCCCAGGCTGGGAATAGCTTGGGAGTAGCCTGTTGGTTCTGATTTGGCTGAGGATTTGCCATATCTGCGTTTTGATCGTCCTGATCAGGATCATGGTAGTCTTCAGTGCTATCTGAAGTTGTATCTTGCTCTTCAGCTTCAGCTTCCTGTGGAAACGCTTCGTCTTGGTAGGCTTGGTAATCAAGCAGTCTCGAGTGCTCTCCAACAACATTAATGTCGAGCTCATAAAACTCAGGCTCCTGTCCTACATTCCTAGCTCTCCATATTGTATGCATGAAGGATCTCTTGATATTGGACCAGTCTTCGAGACTCAGAGGATATTCAGGTTCAGCAGAGTCGCCAGGTGTTTAGATTCGACAGCACTGAAGCGAACACCGATGCTTCAATACCGCTTATGCGGTGGAACAGTCGTGTCCCACCGAGCATGCCAAAGAAACTGTTGGTTACGAATCTGCAATTTAGGAAAGGATTTTAATATTTTGTGCCCTAGATTCGACCAGCAGATTGAAAGGCCTGCCTTCCGTGCCAATCTCCAGTGAAGGCCGACTCCAACGCTAATTTACTTGATTTTTTAGAGAAGGGAACTGGACAGAGATTATAAAATGCAGAAAGAAATCTAAATATCATGTGTTTCGGGTGGGTAAGAACAAGCAGCACGATCACTAGCTAGTACACAAACCAACAATCAAAACAAAGCATGTAATAGAAACTGTCACTGCAATTCTTTCCTATGTATCCTTCAGTGTCGTATTCCAGATTCAATTAAATGCCAATGTTTTAATCCAGGATTCAGAATGACAGCAATCAGAAAAATAAATGAACATGAAGCAGAAATACTAGCGGAAGGTAGCATAAAAGAAAGAGACAAGTAACAGAGCCAATGATGCTTTTGTATTGAAAGCAAATGTCTGATACAACAGAGTTTTCTTAACAATATGGCCCCCCCCTTTTACAATGAAGTTCTACTGCTACTTACAGCAGGATTTCCCCCCAAATTACAATTATGCATAGGACCCAAGAACCGGCAAAAGCTGCCAGGATTAGACCCCTGTTGGTCGTGAGTGTACTTGCAGCGAGATTATCCTGAAATTGGTACATCTCCGGACAGATTTGATGGGTGAGAAGTCAAGTCTTATTAATGCGGTAGGTTGGGTACAATTTGTCCCTGAGGACACCATCAATGTTGACCTACCCTGTACCTTTGCAGCACACCTTCTGTCCCATCTTGATAGGCTCAAATCCCGAAATCCGTGCGGCTTCTGACTGACTCTGAAGTTCGTTGAAAGGAAGGGGGGTTGACCAATGTCGCCTAATAAAAATGGCGACCCCTAGGGAGGCTCTAGAATGGAGCGAACTCGGGACACACTGTACCTTGGTCAAAATCTGCACTTTGGTCATCCCTGCTCGCAATCGCTGGATGGAGGGGGAGACGACGACGGTCATTGTTGGATGGCAGCGACGACGTGAATCACTGGAAAAATGAGCGACCGACGTCGGTCGCTACCTTGTGCCTTAGAAATTTTTGCGGCCTCCTTGCTAGTGGTTGCTGAAAAACTGCAACGACGCTCGGAATCGCTTCGAAACGGAGCGACCGGCATCAACATTTAGGGCTGCCTCTGATGAAGTTTGCTTGGGCGACGACGAGCGGCGACGAGGATCGTTTTCAAAGTTGAGCGACGATGGGAGTCGCTCCAAAATGGAGTGACCGCCGTCAAATCAACACTTAGTCATTTTCCCCATTTTCTCACTTCCTGCTCATGATTGCCACAAAAAGGGGGCGACGATGGGCGTCGCTTAGAAAGGGACCGACCGGCATCGCGACCCAACACTTAGAAATTTTTTGCCCTTTTCCTTTTGTCACCCACGGTCACTCAAAAGGGGAGCGACGATGGTCGTCGCTGGTGAGAATGAGCGATCGACGTCGGTCGCCCCCAAACAAACACTTAGAAAATATTCGTGTCCCTTCTTCCCCATCTGCAGTTTGCTTGGAACTGCAACGATGACAGGCGTCGCTGAAAAATGTTGGCGATGACGAGGTTCGCTTCAGAATGGAGCAACCGTGGGAGCTTCAACACTTAGCCGAATTTCATGATTTTTCCCCGTTTGCCATGCTGCTTGGAAATGCCGTCGGTCGCTGGAGGGGAGAGGCGAAGCTAGGAATCGCCCGAAAGAGGGAGCGACTCCCGGAATCGCTCCAAAATGGAGCGACCAAGGGAGTGCCCCAGACTTAGACATTTTTAGGCTTTTCTCAACCTCGCCTAGTCTGCTGGATCACTTGGAAAACAAAGCAAGAAAACAGAAAACTGGAAACATGGAAACTGCCTGAGAGGAGCTGGAAAGGGAGGAGGAAGGGAGAATTCGGTCCGGAAAATTGCAGCAGTAAATCTTCAAAATTTTCAAAATTCCTTACCCCTTTGCAAAATGTGGCAACAGTTAAGAGTCTATCTTTGTCAGCAGAATAAAATCTGGCCAATATATTGAACTATAATTTGGAATAATGACCCTATGTTTTACAGGTTTCCATTGTATTGTTGATCATTTTCTAGCTCCTTTTTTGATGTGTATGTTTCTTAAATTACTTTGTGTGACCTTGTACTTGACCTTTCAAACAGTATATAGAGAAGAATTTTAACATTAGAACTTGAAAGGAGTTTGCATTAGATGCTTACTGCATCTTTAAGCACTAATTTGAGTGTTTTCTTGGACATTTAGCTTAAGACCTTCCACGATTTCTGTTGTTACAGTTTAGGACACTGAAGCGTATAGACATTATATTTTTAGGGGGGTATTGTGACGTTTTGTGACAAATTTTGTCAGTGAATAACTGAAAACATTATGTTTTATGGGAATTATTAAATACGAAGTGATGTGCACAGGCTTAATTAAATTGTCAGTTGTTATTTTTTGTTGTGCATGGGCAATTTTCTTTTTTTTCTTTTTAAAAACATTAATAAAAACATTTTTGTGCATGGGCAATTGCCTTTGACTGAAATACCTTTGTACCTTATTCTCTGCTTTTATTGAACATCTTGCGTTCATCATTGAGAGCTCTATACAACCTCTATGGGTTGCATTACTAAGTTTATTGGAGGTCCTGTACACTAGTAGTGTTCATAAGGAAGATACTCCATGCCCTCAGGTTGTATGTCTCATTTATGATTTTGTTCTATTTTTTTGAATGCTGCTGCTGAATTATGTTTTAGAAGTGGTCTAGAAAGTCCCAATTCTATGGATTATGTTATGAAAGAGAAAATATGGAATATCAAAAAATAGCATAGAAGCCACTGCCATTGAAAACCAGGTGCAGATTTGAAAATCTGAACTTCTGCAGAAATTGGAATGCAAAGCCTGTTAAAAATTATTAATTCTCTAGAAAGCCTGTTCAAAAATGTGTTAGCATGCAGGAATTATAGGTTGAAACTTGTTCTAGGGTAGAATTAATCTGAATTTCAGTGAAAGATTAATTTTGACATCTTTTTGAATTTTGGATTTTCTTTCACAATTGACCAAAAATTGAAATCATATGGTTGTAGGTGAAATCCAAAGCAACATTCAAAGAATTTTAATTCAGAATTAGCTCCAGCATTCCATATTTTAAATTGAGGTACACTTATTCAACATATAGATCCATTTCTCTCTAAAGAATATTCAGAATAATGCAAGAATCTACCTCTAGGGGTATTTGGCAGCTTTATATAAAACAAGAAGCTCAGATTTCACTAAAAGTGACTCCTTCCACTGTTATAATTATCTCCAATCCATTTTCTGTCCTCATTCTTAGATCTAAGCACATTGCTACAGGAAAATGAGCTCCATCCTATGTGTAGGAAACTCCTAGGGTACTGTTGGTTCCCTGTTTTGGAATCTTGGAAACTCGGAAACTCCAGAAACTCATGGAAACTTGTCATCTTGACTTCCCACATTTCCTGGTTTTTCTAAGAAATGTTTCCAATGTTGTTTTCCACCATTTCTTGTCATTTTGAACCAAAGGAAAGTCCAAAGTTAAGGTTTTTAGAGTTTTCATGGGTCTTGTATGAGGCCCACATATAAAGCAAGCTCTAAGATGAGGAAAAAGAGAAATGAAATGAAATATTATTAATGTCTGCGGTGGGCCAAAATAAGACCCAAGGGACTATAAGAAGTACAATAATGACTGCCAGCTAGCAGGCTAAAAAGCCCAACAAAGAAAAGAACTAAGAAAAATACAAGATCAAACCCGACAAACGGGCCAAAGAGAAAGGGAAAAGAAAAGAAAAGGGAGAGCAGAGGGGGGGAGGGCTGCAGTATAACAGAGAGAAGTGCATGCCAAGAAGAACAGAGAGAGAGAAGGAGAGGGGGCAGGGAGCAGCCCAGGAGGGGCAAGCTTCGAGAATCCCCCAAAAACTAATCTCTCCTAACAGTCGAGGCCGAAGTACCGGAGTTGAAGAAGTCCATGATATGTCTCTGCCCATTGCTAGTTCGGAACCCTGACAAACTGTTGGTGCGCTGTCTAGTGACCCTACTTCTGTTCAAACTGGATGGTGTGGGGCGTTTCCAGTCGAAGTCACCTGGTCCGTCGGAGTTGGTGAAGTATGTTGTGATGAGCCGATGTTGAGGAGGGTGAGATCCATTTGGAGAACTTTTATGTCGTTGAAGCTGAGTTATCTCCCTAAGAAAGAGTGCGAGACAACGCTGGTCCGGGTATCTGAAGAAGGTAGAAACACATCGAGAGTTGTCCCTGAAAAGGCAATGGAACCTACCCCGGATCTCATAATAAATGGGACAACAAAAAATGAAGTGATGCAGGGTCTCAACTTCACACAAGGAGCAAAACAAGCAAATCCGCTCCTCCATCGAAAGATGGTGATCTGACTCAATCCGGAGTTGGTGAGAACACACCCTGAGTTACCCAATAGTGATCCGAAGACTATGCATTGTGTGCTGCTGAAGGTATTGTGGAGGAACTATTCTGCCCTCCTGTATCTGTAAGAAGTGCTCATGGTAGAAAGACAGCTTGGGGGAAAGAGGGGCAACAGGAGAGATCCATGTGCATCTGGTGTATTGGAGACTAACATCCTTCCGAATCTCGTGGAGCATCTTCTCCTTAGTAAGCCGAGAGGGGGGGAGAACCCCCAAAGAATAAGGGGGCAGCCTGTCTATCTGTATCTGAATGCTGGCCAGGAGAGTAGAAACCTGAAAATACCAGCTCCTCCGGCCTCCCCGAGAACTCGGAGAGAGTTCCATCGAGGAGCGAAGGGCGAGGTAAGGGTACCGCCTGCAACCCTCAGGGGTATCTCCAAAAGTACGGATCCTGTGAAGATAACCGATAATCAGGAAGATAATCTCAAGTTGGAGAGGAGAAGCCCCAAACTCTTCCAGAATAATAGAACGAGGGACTCCCCTTGCAACGAATGAATTGTTGAAGAAAGAGTGTCTGCACTCATTCAACCCGTGACCACTCAATCGGGCCAAGACTAGGGCCCCAAACCACTGACCCATAAGTAATAGTTGGCTTGACCAAAGCGTCAAAGATCCTCATCTTCACAGGTATATCCTGAAAATGTGCTTTGAAGCAATTCCTCTCTAGCAAAGATAGAGTTGCATACCCCTTAGACACCCGGACCTAGGCGGCGGGTTTCATACCAAGTGGGACCAGTGAAAAGAACCCCCAAATACACATAAGAGGTGGTGATTTCGACCTCCTAGCCCTGGAAAAGAAAGTGGATATGGGATAGAGCCTCTTTGGTAGTATTGAATACCATAACCTTGGTCTTAGAAAGATTCACCTTCAACTGTCTCGAGTCACAAAAAACGGCAAGTGTGTCCAGATGACGATGAAGCCCCTCAGGGGATGAGGCCAAAAGAACAACATCATAAGCAAAGAGGAGAATAGAAATCAACACATGGTGAAGAAGACAACCATTCTCTAGGTGAGCGTTCTCCCTGATAAAAGTCTCAAGCTCGTCGATAAAGATCCCAAAAAGTGTCGTTGAAAGGGGGCATCCCTGTTTCACCCTTATGGTGCTAAGAATATTGGCTGAAAGCCCTTGAGGGGAGCGAAACCGACGTTTCACAGTCTCATATAACCGTGTAACCGCTGTCAAAAGCTGCCCAGAGATGCCAATTGATCGAAGCCTCTCAAGAAGTAAATGTCGAGACACCGTGTCGAAAGCTTTCTTGAAGTCTACAAAGCAACAATAAACCTTCGAGGACCTGGAACGCGCCTCCTCAATAATAGCTCTAAGGACTAGAATGTGATCTGTGGTCTGATGATCTTGCCGAAAACCAGCTTGGCCAAGAGCCCTGAAACCCCCTCCTCCAACCTTCGAGAGAGAAGCACATCCAATGTTGTGGCATAGATCTTGGCAAAGATATGCCCAATCATGATAGTCTTGTAGTTATTGGGTTCATGGGGATCACCTGCCTTATGAATGGGGTGAATGATATGCTGAGTCCAGGACTCAGGAAACCCAGAACAGACAGCAAGATTAAAGAGATCAACAAGGGGCCCAACAAGAGGGTCAATACCATGCTTCAAAAATTTCGCCTGTAACCCATCCAAATCTGCTGCTTTGCTTGTACAGAGTTTCCAGATAGCCTGCTTGACAAGACCAGTAGAAAAGAGGTGGCACAAAGAGGGGGGGGAGGGAACATAAATACGAGGCTGATTTGGGATGGTATAAAGGGAAGAGGCATGGATTGTCCAAGAGGAAATATTGATCCCATGAGTAATCCGATCACGGTGGAGGATAAGGCGCCAGAAGGATTTAAGAGATTGCTGAAGGGAGTGGATAAGATCAAGTCGATGCCGAGAGAGGAAGAGATGCTTTTCTTTCGAAGAAGCATCCTATAGTCTTTGTGAGAAATGGCATGGGGCTGGGAAGGATTTCGAATGGCATATTTCAACCTTCGGTGGGCAGACTTACATTCCTCATCATACCAGATGTTCATGGGGCAATGACCAGGGGGACGAGGAGGAGGAGGAGGACGAATAGTGTGGGGGTATGATTCCAAAGCAGCCTTCCAAATAGTTTGGACCAAGCAAGCAGAATGATCGGAAACATCGGAAAGAGAAGACACCTTGGGGAGAACATGACGCAACCGATCCATGTAGGTAAAGGAATAATAATAGTCAAAGTCTATAGTGACTCGAGGGATTGAAGGGGAGGGAGGAGGGGGAGGAGTAACAGGAAGGGAAATAGTGGATAACGTAAGAGAAAGAACTGAATGATCGGTAAGGGGAGGAGGGTGATCAAAGACGTTGAATCGGGAAATGAATGGAATGAGGGTGGTAGAGGAAATAGCATAGTCGATGACACTGGCTCCACCACTATGAGGAAAGCAAGTAAACCCACTAGAATCTAGAAAACAAGATATACCATTGAGAAGAACTAGCCTATTGGATTCACCCAACTCAATAAGATGCTTACCATAAGCAGTCACCTGTGTGTCGCTGGAGGTTCGAGCAAAACCAAGGTCCTCAAGATCCAATTCCCGAGTCTGCATCTCATCGGTTGTGAGGTCATGAAGAGAAACCTGCATAGGTCCGGTTCGGGCATTGAAATCTCCCAACAGAAGTATCTCCCCTGAAGCCGAGTGTCTAGTAATGTCCTTAAAGAGATCCTGGAAAGGGTCCCCGTCCGTGTGAATAACAAAATTGGACGTGGTGGTGGGAAAGTAACAGGTGGCAATGTAGATATCCCAAAGAGGTGGTTGACGATGGATTTTAATTCATAAAAACTTATCCTTGATAAGAGCAGCAACACCTCCTGATCCTCTAACCCCTCCAAAGCGTTGAGTGAGTTGCCGACAACTGGACCACCAAAAGTAACCAAAGATAACTGGAAGGGCCCGCTCGGGACTCTCGTGCGTCTCACAGATAAGAATGATGTCATGTCTACCAATCACATCAAGAAGGGACCTTGGGGCAGACCACATCATACCATTGCAGTTCCAGCAAGCTATAGCTAGCTTATCTGCCACCCCCCTTCCGTGTCGATGGAGTCATTTGTTAGGCAAGGGTTTGGACCACCCAGGTGGGGGAGAGTCCCTAATCACTGCACGCAAATTACGAATAACTACCCATTTGTTAGCTTTCCTGGTTGCGGCTACTTGTTCCCTAGCTTTCTTCAATTCTTCAACCTGGAGTCGCGTAAGGTCCTCATCAAGGTAGATCTTGTCTTGAAGAGTAAATAATTTCCGTTTGGCCCTCAACGCTTTCATACGCTCTTCCGCATTTTTGAAGCGTATGACCAATGTGGAGTCGGGAGAGAACCATGCTCTCTCGAGAGTAACATCTATTAACTCAAGAGTGTTGTGAATGAAGGCATTTCCAGCTTGAAGCGGATCAATAGGTTTGGGCACCCCACGAACCCTAAGATTGAGCGCTTTCGCATTACGGATTCTTTCTTCTTCAAATTTAGCTTGGACAACCAACTCAACTATGGGAGGGGGGTTCTTCTTTCCGGCTACAACCTGAACCCAAGATTGTTGGTCAGCTAATTTTTGGCTTTGTGCAGTTGATGCTTCTTTGAGACGTTCTTGCTCAGCAAGAAGAACAGCCTGTTCATCTCAAATTTTTAAGATTTCAGAGTGTAAATTCACGGAATTTTGAGGAGGTTGTTTGGTATGTGCAGTCTGCAATTGAGTAATGATAGCTTGCTGATCTTGAAGTTTAATTTGGAGATCTGCGATAATGCGGCTACCGTATTTCACTTGGTTTTGCAAGGAGAGTATAATACTAGCTTGTGTGTCTAGCTATTTCTGGACAGAATTAATCTGTTTAGACAAACGCTGGTATGAAACTGTTGTGTGAAAGCGTTGGATATATTTAAGAGGAGAAGCCCATGTTTCCTCCATTCCTCCTTTATCAAGTATCCCCATAACACAAGAACACCAAGAAATCCCCTCTCAAGCGCAGCAGAAATCCCCCTCGAGCGCAGCAGAAATCCCCTCGCTCGTAGCAGAAATCCCCCTCGAGTGCAGCAGAAATCCCCCCCGCGCGCAGCAGAAATCCCCCCCTGAGCTCAGCAGAATTCCCCCTTGCGCGCAGCAGAATCCCCTCTCGAGTGCAGTAGAAATCCCCTCTCGAGCGCAGTAGAAATCCCCCTCGCGCGCAACAGAAATCCCCCGTGCGCGCAGAAAATTGGGGGTAATTAGAAATGACAAAGGGGAGATCCTATTGGCTTATGCTGAAAATTTGGGGGTCCAAACAAGCTACTTTGTTGAAGCAAGAGCTCTCTTTCAGGGAGTTCTACTGGAAAGATTGGACCCAAAGAATGTAATTTTAGAAGGGGATGCCATGTCCATTGTCAACATAGTTAAAGGATCACAGTCTCCAAGTTGGACAAAATGAATAATAACTTGAAAGTAATTATAGGTTGGGATCAATGAAGTGAGAAAATCTTGAATAAATGGCAAGGACTTTAGCAACAAAGAGGAATTCAAGCACATATGGATTCACTCACTTTGTGAAGCAAAAAAAAAAGAATCTAGTTTCTTTGCATTCGCATCCGTATCATGTATCTTTCTAAAAGAACAGTACCCAAGAGGGCAAACAAGAGATTGGGTTGTGGATCATAAAAATTCTGACTTAGATATTTCTATGGCTGCAACTGATCTTGAGAATGATGAAAGTCCTCTCATACACCTGTTGTTGAAGCCATAGGAGGTGGGTCTTCTTTGAGTTTTGGTACTGATTTTGATGACTTTAAAGATTAAAAACTAGGTTTATAGTGTATTCCATGTAGTTTAGTTTTGCATGACATGTATAGCCTGATCTATAAATGTTGAGCTTTGACATTAACCATATACTCTATATGAGATTGGATAATTAAATACGTTCTCATCCATTTGGGATCTCCTTAATTCAATTTTGTCTACTAATTTCATATATATATATATAAGGCATTTCCTTTGTTGCTTGAACATTTCCAAAGGGTTTGAGGACTTGTGTTTCCTAAGGCATTTCCATTTCAAAAACTTTATCCATTCCAAGTTTCATGCAACTTAGGCTCCATTGAACTGAAAATACATCATGCTTGTATGCTGCAACCTTGTTTCTGTGGGTCCCATTTTCTATCCCCCCTCTTTATGCTCAGACACATGCCCTTCCTTCAATTGCCACATAGTGCAACTGCATTCAAGTGCAAGATTTCTCCTTTAAAAATGCAAGTGATGTTCAGGATTTTCTTTCACTGTAGATCAGATTTGACATGCCATAATTAGATTCACACCAATAACTGGTCTTCATAGGATTCCATGCCTAGCATCTATGCACAAATTCATATCCATTTCAAAGGTCATAAAACACCTACAACTTTATCGAATACATATGATCAAACACCTTTCTCGTGACACCTCCTTCACCCTTTACAGCAAACACCATAACATGCTTCAATGGAGTAGTTGCATGAAGGCTTGGATATCCGCCATCTTCCCAGATCAAAGAATTTGATTCACAATCCTCATCACTTCTCATGGGTGAAGAACAGTCTTAGAAATCAGAGAAGATTTGTGATGTGCCAGATGGACTAGAGCAACTGTAGGTGATGAATCAGATAAATTGCTTTATGTATAGGCCGTATAGTCTTTCAAAAAATCCCATGCAAGTTGCTACAGAGTCCCAAGAGTTTGTATCTAGCAACAGAAAAGAACCTGTCCTTGTCCTCGAAAGCTGCAAAAGCTTCTTGATAAGCATCTCTTTGTGCTGGTTAACTAACTATTGGACAAATATGGACAAACTTATGGAGAGATATTACTTGATTAAGATCCAACATCTTGCTCTTTCAATGCCAACTAAAAAATACCAGCTTGATCCTATTCAGCAAAAAATATTTGGTAAGAACTTGCAGGAACAAACTATGAAAATATTATCCAGCCACAGGAATTTCTCAACCTGGTCAAAATGGAGTTTGACTACTAGGCTCTGATAGCATGTTGGTTTTTAATCATTAGCTATCTACTTTCCTTCATTTCTTAAAATATTTATAGTATTGTTACAGACTGTTATTAGGATTCATGGGTAACAATAACCCTAGATTACACTAACAAACATACTACAACAGACACTATGAAAATTCTACAAGACATCTTACAGTCTGAATTATGTAGCACTGAAATTGATAAT
Source organism: Wollemia nobilis (assembly GCA_028583015.1). Taxonomy (NCBI): domain Eukaryota; kingdom Viridiplantae; phylum Streptophyta; class Pinopsida; order Araucariales; family Araucariaceae; genus Wollemia; species Wollemia nobilis. The sequence continues at coordinate 16,996 of JAQPPZ010010718.1, forward strand.
ACTCTAATACAGGAGTGATTGGGTGGTACTGTTGGCCACGGATCCGCCACCTGGGAAGGACTTGGTGTGTCAATGCGCCCTAGACCCGCAGACCAACATTGAAAGGCCAGGAGGAAGGGATGCCCCCCGTGCCGATCTCCGGAGAAGGCTGGCTCCTTTTTTAACCTACTTGGGGGTTTTAGATAAGGGTGCAGGAAAGAGATTAAAAAGGTGAAGGGAACTGAAAAGAGATTGAAAAAGATAAGGGAACAGGAAAGAGATGTAAATATCATGCGTCTCGGGTGGGGGGAGAACAAGCAACACGATCGCAAATTTGCATCCGAACCAACAACAATTAAAACAAAGCATGTAACAAAAACTGCAGCTGTTATTCTACCCTATGTATCCTTCTGTTTAGTATTCCAGATCCAAATAATCACCAATGCCCAAATCCAGAATTCAGAATTCAGACAGACAAAAATATAAATGGACATGAAGCAAAAATACTAGCAGAAGGTAGCATAAAAGACAGAGACAAGAAGCAGAGCCAAGGATGCTTTGAAATTAATTAGAAGGTGGTCCGTCACAGCAGAGTCCTCTAGCAAAAAGTCCCCCCTCCACCCCTGTACAATGAAATGAGGCTGCTATTTATAGCGCATTTTTCCCCCCGATTACATTTTGGGCACAGAATCCCAAACCTGACAAAAGCTGCAAAAGCTGACAAAAGTGACTGATGTTGACCTCTGCGGGTAAAGAATGTACTTGCAACAAGGTCCTCCTGAAAACGTGGCAGCTCCGTGGAAATCCGGTAGGTGGGAAGTTGAGTCAGTTTGAATGGGGGCAGATGCGGTACAATCTGTCAGTTCACGCTCATCTACCTCCCGTCACATCTCTGACTCGAATCTCGAGGCTGGACACTTGTCGGAATCTGATAAGGGGAAAAATTTGCCTTAGGAGCTCATATTTTCTTTCTTGCCCGACTTCGCCCAAAATCGGAGCGCAACCAGGCAGCGCAAAGGGGAAGTGGCACAGTTGGGGAGGCCTCCGTGCCTTAGAAAATTTCTGGGCAGGCTTCGACATTCTTTGCCCGAGTGCGTGCAGGTAAGTGAGCGAACCCCGACTTCGCTGCGAAGTCGGGTTGCTCATCCAACACTTAGCCGTTTTTCAAATAAGTTGCCCAACTACGCATGAACTTGAGGGCGCAACCCGACTTCGCTGCGAAGTCGGGTTGCGCACCCAACACTTAGAAAATTTAGGGCTCCACTGATGCCCAGGTGCGCACAAAACTGAGAGCGCAAACCCGACTTCGTTGCGAAGTCGGGGTTCGCTCAATACTTAGTTAAATTTTGGGCTCAACTCTCTGCACGTCAACTCCCCAAGTGCGCACAAAATTAAGGGCGCAGCCCGACTTCGCTGCAAATTCGGGTTGCGGCAACACTAACACTTAGAAAATTTTGGGCCTTTGTATGAGCGCAGTCGGGAGGATGAGCACAGTCGGGCGAGGCCCGACACTTAGTCAATTTTCTGGCCCGAAATTGAGCTTCCTGGTCCTGCTTCCCGGGGCCATAACTTTTGATCCGTTGACCCGATCGCCTATTATAATATATCGTCGGAAAGCTGGCGAAAAGATCTGCAATGATCAAATATCCAAAGCTTATTTCATCCATTTTATCGCCCCCGTTTATGGCCCGCAAAAACCCGAACACCTCCGCATGCTCTTTGCCGCTTTAAAGCTCCATACTTAGGCTAAAGTTTATCAAAAATGTGGCAAAATTGCCAACATTCCTGGTGGCTTGCGGGGCATTGAGATCGCCTCAATGTGAGGACTCAGGCCTTTATCCATTGGGCAACAAAGTCACCCTCGTCGTCCTCTTGATATTCACTGCTGGCAACAACCTCTTTCTCAAACCCTTGGCACCCATGGCCCTCTTGGAACACTAAAAAAAACACTGCACAAACTAAAATAAGAAAACAACTAAAACTTTGCATACTAGCCGGATTATTTATATTATTTACACAAAAGTTTGCGGCATGATTGGCATGCCGCCAACACAAATCTAGCTTTGGTTGCCTATCCAGTGAACCTACAGTGTCCGGACGAGATCTGATTGTACTTCAGTTGATCTTTGAAGTCCGGTTGGCCTCCCAAAGTTTTCCAGGTCGCGAACATGGTTCAACATGGTAGGTTATCATTCATGTCGGTACCCATACAATTGATGAACAATGTGGCAAGGATATTTGCCATATAGGAGCCCTCTTCGGGTACCGGTTGCGGTGATGGTTGGAGCCAATACCACCACTCTAGAGAGTCCACCACCTGTGGGCTCTCGAGCACGAGTTCCTCCAAATCCTTGATGCGATAGCAGGAGCTTTGGCATGCCTATTGGGCTTTGGCTGAATGCTTGCGTGCTATGCCCTGGGACACAAAAAGGGTGCAAAAATGTGCCCTCTTTGTGTTCAGAATTTGCCACTGGATTTTGTTCCTCCTCTTGGCCCGTCTCCTGATGGAAACTGCAAGCAACCATATTATTCATCATTTGGGCGGTGTTTGCATATTCCCACTGGTGACTTTGGACGAGATCTTCCTCTCGAGCTCCACACAGCTGCATTCTAGGGCTTTGCATAGTATGAGGGATTTGCCTTGGTGATTTTTCCAGATGAAGGCAAGCCAGAGATTCACCAAACTCGGGCTTCCTGAAAATATGGAGACTGTAGGTGAACATTCATTTCTCCGCTTGTGAGGTCAAGGTTGCTCACCAAACCTTGATTCCTCCGAGGTGTCTTCTATTAGCTTAAAAAAAGGGGCACCTGCAATCAAGAAATCTGGATCTTCAGCTCAGTAAGAGTCGCCAGGTGATTTTGCCAGATGAAGGCAAGCCAGAGATTCACCAAACTCGGGCTTCCTGAAAATATGGAGACTGTTAGTCCCACCGGGCATGCCAGAAATTGTTGGCCACGGATCCGCCACTTGGGAATGACTTGGTGTGTCAATGCACCTGTTGGTTACGAATCTGCCATGAGGGAAGGATTTTGGGTTAATGCGCCCAGATTCGCCCACCAGCTAGAAAGGCCGAAAGGAAGAGATGCCTTCCGGGCCAATCTCCGGAGAAGGCCGGCTCCTTGGGGGTTTTATGGTTTAAGCTAAGAGTGCAGGAAAGAGATAAAGGAACTGAAAGAATTTACAAATGTGATTGGAGTTGGGTGGGGGGAACTAATAGTACGGCAACACATCAATCACCATTACTTACTGCATCATAAATACAAAGCATGACCAGGAACTGCAAAACCTAAGTATACTTTTTGTATTAAGCGGTGTACGCATAGCTACAATGGTCCCCTAGCAAACATTCTCCCTACAAGGAGAACTAACAGCACGGCAATGCATCAATCACCACTACGGACAACAACATAAACAGAAAGTAACCAAGAGATGTCAGAGCCAGGTATATGTGTTATGCAGAGAATTTATACGCACAGCTACAATGGTCCCCTAGCAAACATTCTCCCTACAAGGAGAACTAACAGCACGGCAACGCATCAATCACCACTACGAACAGCAACGTAACACACAACTGATGGAACTGCTACCACATCTATTCTATGTATCCTCTAATCTATGAAGTTCAAAAGTGCTTGGCCACCAAATGCCGAAATGAATCAACAAGCCATGACACAAGCAATGCTTTAGGTATATCTGACCACCAAATGCTGAAACGAATCAACGAGCAGTGACACAGGGAAACGTAAAACATACATGTAAATGAGAGGCAGCATAAAATAAAAGCAGCAGAACAGAACCAGGCATACAATTTATATTTATAAGCAGAAGCACGGTTACTGTTGGTTACGAATCTGCCATGAGGAAAGGATTTTGGGTTAATGCGCCCAGATTCGCCCACCAGCTAGAAAGGCCGGAAGGAAGAGATGCCTTCCGGGCCAATCTCCGGAGAAGGCCGGCTCCTTGGGGGGTTTTATGGTTTAAGCTAAGAGTGCAGGAAAGAGATAAAGGAACGGAAAGAATTTACAAATGTGATTGGAGTTGGGTGGGGGGAACTAACAGTACGGCAACACATCAATCACCATTACTTACTGCATCATAAATACAAAGCATGACCAGGAACTGCAAAACCTAAGTGTACTTTCTGTATTAAGCGATGTACGCACAGCTACAATGGTCCCCTAGCAAACATTCTCCCTACAAGGAGAACTAACAGCACCGCAATGCATCAATCACCACTACGGACAACAACATAAACAGAAAGTAACCAAGAGATATCAGAGCCAGGTATATGTGTTATGCGAGAGAATTTATACGCACGACTACAATGGTCCCCTAGCAAACATTCTCCCTTCAAGGAGAACTAACAGCACGACAACGCATCAATCACCACTACGGACAACAACGTAACACACAACTGATGGAACTGCTACCACATCTATTCTATGTATCCTCTAATCTATGAAGTTCAAAAGTGCTTGGCCACCAAATGTCGAAATGAATCAACAAGCCATGACACAAGCAATGCTTTAGGTATATCTGACCACCAAATGCTAAAACGAATCAACGAGCAGTGACACAGGGAAACGTAAAGCATAAAGAATAAAAGCAGATAGAAACAGAACCAGGCATACAATTTATATTTATAAGCAGAAGCACGGTTACAATGGTTCCCTAACAGACATTCCCCTTCCACCACTTTACAATGAAAACGTGGTGGGTATTTATAGCCCGAGTCCCTCCCGTTACATTAATGGGCACAAAGTCCCAGTCAAACATTAGTCGACAAAAGCAGCCGCGGAACTGCTGATGCTGACTTCTGTCGGGCTGGACTGTACTCTCGGCATGGTCTCCCTGAAGGTTGAACAGCCACGTGGCAGTGCGTTGGGTAGAACTTTATATTGACGGGAATGCGGGTAGCTGAGGTAGGTGGAAACTCACATCAGCATTAAATGAGGCAGCTGGCATAGGTAGTGCAGCCCATGCTTGTCCTTTTTCTCGGCATGTCTTGGCTCAGATCCCGAAGCTGGACACTTGTCGGATGATGCTGTTTGACATGTGTTTGCTTTGAAAGGCAGTTTATCCAACTTCTCTCGGGATAGGAGCGTCATTGGGTCGCGCAGGCAGAAAACAGCGCAGTCGGGGAGGCCTTCATGCCTTGGGTGCATTTCTGAGTTTATTTCCCTACTGCGCACCTGTCAAAGGGCGCACTCCGACTTCGCTGCGAAGTCGGGTTGCGCACAGGTGAGCTGATTTCTGCCGCCGTACGGACTTCGCCCTGGAAAGGGGGAGCAGTTCGGACTTCGTGCGAAGTACGAACTTCGCCCCATCACTTAGTCATTTTTCCTGCCAGCCTGCCAGCCTGCTACAAGGTGCGCCCAGAAAGAAGGGCGAAGTCGGACTTCGCACCAAAACTGGGCGAAGTACGAACTTCGCACCAAAACTGGGCGAAGTCGGACTTCGCACCAAAACTGGGCGAAGTCGGACCGACTTCGCACAAAAAACTGGGTTTCCTGGTTCTGCTTCCCGGGGCCATAACTTTTGATCCGCTAACCCGATCGCCTATTATAATATATCGTTGGAAAGCTGGCGAGAAGATCTGCAATAATTAAATATCCAGGGCTCATTTTGTCCATTTTATCGCCCCCGTTTATGGCCCGCGAAAACCCGAACACCTCAGCATGCTCTTTGCCGCTTGAAAGCTCCATACTTAGGCCAAAATTTATCAAAAGTTTTAATGTGGCAAAATTGCCAACATTCTTGGCGGCTTGCGGGGCATTGAGCTCGCCTCGATGTGAGGACCCAGGCCTTTATCCATTGGGCAACGGAGTCACCCTCACTGTCCTCTTGATAATCACTGCCAAAGAGCAACCTCCTTCTGAAACCCTTGGCACCCACGGTACTCTGCTTCTGCCGGAAAACTTAAAAAGAAAACATTGCACAGACTGAATTAAGGAAACAACTAAAACTTTGAATACTAGCCGGATTACTTATACAAAATTTTGCGGCATTATTGGCATGCCGCCAACACAAATCTAACTTTGGTTGCCTATCCGGTGAACCTGCAGTGTTCGGACCAGATCTGATTGTACTTCAGATGATCTTTGAAGTCCGGCTGGCCTCCCAAAGTTTGCCAGGTCGCGAACATGGTGCAACGTGGCAGATTGTCATTCATGCCGGTACCCGTACAATTGATGAACGATGTGGCAAGGAGATTTTTCAGACGGGAGCCCTCTTCGGGTACCGGTTGCGGTGATGGTTGGAGCCAATACCACCACGATGGAGACTGTAGGTGAACATTCATTTCTCCGCTTGTGAGGTCAAGGCTGCTCACCAAACCTTGATTCCTCCGGGGTGTCTTCCATTAGCTTAAAAAAATGGCGCCTGCGATCAAGAAATCTGGATCTTCAGCTCAGTCGGAGTCGCCAGGTGATTTTGCCAGATGAAGGCAAGCCAAAGATTCACCAACTTAGGCTTCCTTAAAATATGGAGACTGATCGTTTCACCTCACTGATTCGTCTATGCGAGCTTGGTAATCAGCCAGCCTAACGCGCTCGCCTGGAGCGTTGGTATTAATTTTGTAAAGTCAGGCTGGTTTCCCGGGTTCCTCGCTCGCCACCTTCCCGCTTGAACGAAGGCGTTAGGACCGGTCTTTTGGACTCAGAGAATATGAACGTGCAGAGTCGCCAGGTGCTCTGATTTTGAACAGCAATGAAGCGAGCACCAGTGCTTCGATTCTGTTTGGGGGTGAGAAACTTCCTTGTCCCACCGAGTATTCGGAAAGAAACTGTCAGCCCGAGTGAGGACGAGCTTGAGATCTTCCAAATGTGGGACTCCGGGTCCCACCGGGCGTGCCAAAGAAACTATTGGTTACGAATCTGCCATGAGGAAAGGATTTTGTGTGAATGCGCCCAGATTCGCCCACCAGCTAGAAAGGCCGAAAGGAAGAGATGCCTTCCGGGCCAATCTCCGGAGAAGGCCGGCTCCTTTGGGGGGTTTTATGGTTTAAGCTAAGAGTGCAGGAAAGAGATAAAGGAACGGAAAGAATTTACAAATGTGATTGGAGTTGGGTGGGGGGAACTAACAGTACGGCAACACATCAATCACCATTACTTACTGCATCATAAATACAAAGCATGACCAGGAACTGCAAAACCTAAGTATACTTTCTGAGTATAAGCAGTGTACGCACAGCTACAATGGTCCCCTAGCAAACATTCTCCCTACAAGGAGAACTAACAGCATGACAATGCATGAATCACCACTACGGACAACAACATAAACAGAAAGTAACCAAGAGATATCAGAGCCAGGTATATGTGTTATGCAGAGAATTTATACGCACAGCTACAATGGTCCCCTAGCAAACATTCTCCCTTCAAGGAGAACTAACAGCACGGCAACGCATCAATCACCACTACGGACAACAACGTAACACACAACTGATGGAACTGCTACCACATCTATTATATGTATCCTCTAATCTATGAAGTTCAAAAGTGCTTGGCCACCAAATGTCGAAATGAATCAACAAGCCATGACACAAGCAATGCTTTAGGTATATCTGACCACCAAATGCTGAAACGAATCAACGAGCAGTGACACAGGGAAACGTAAAGCATAAAGAATAAAAGCAGTAGAACAGAACCAGGCATACAATTTATATTTATAAGCAGAAGCACGGTTACAATGGTTCCCTAACAGACATTCCCCTTCCACCACTTTACAATGAAAACGTGGTGGGTATTTATAGCCCGAGTCCCTCCCGTTACATTAATGGGCACAAAGTCCCAGTCAAACATTAGCTGACAAAAGCAGCCGCGGAACTGCTGATGCTGACTTCTGTCAGGCTGGACTGTACTCTCGGCATGGTCTCCCTGAAGGTTGAACAGCCACGTGGCAGCGCGTTGGGTAGAACTTTATATTGACAGGAATGCGGGTAGCTGAGGTAGGTGGAAACTCACATCAGCATTAAATGAGGCAGCTGGCATAGGTAGTGCAGCCCATGCTTGTCCTTTTTCTCGGCATGTCTTGGCTCAGATCCCGAAGCTGGACACTTGTCGGATGATGCTGTTTGACATGTGTTTGCTTTGAAAGGCAGTTTATCCAACTTCTCTCAGGATAGGAGCGTCATTGGGTCGCGCAGGCAGAAAACAGCGCAGTCGGGGAGGCCTTCATGCCTTGGGTGCATTTCTGAGTTTATTTCCCTACTGCGCACCTGTCAAAGGGCGCACTCTGACTTCGCTGCGAAGTCGGGTTGCGCACAGGTGAGCTGATTTCTGCCGCTGTACGTACTTCGCCCTGGAAAGGGGGAGCAGTTCGGACTTCGCGCGAAGTATGAACTTCGCCCCATCACTTACTCATTTTTCCTGCCAGCCTGCCAGCCTGCTACAAGGTGCGCCCAGAAAGAAGGGCGAAGTCGGACTTCGCACCAAAACTGGGCGAAGTCGGACTTCGCACCAAAACTGGGCGAAGTACGAACTTCGCACCAAAACTGGGCGAAGTCGGACCGACTTCGCACAAAAAACTGGGTTTCCTGGTTCAGCTTCCCGAGGCCATAACTTTTGATCCGCTAACCCGATCGCCTATTATAATATATCGTTGGAAAGCTGGCGAGAAGATCTGCAATAATAAAATATCCAGGGCTCATTTTGTCCATTTTATCGCCCCCGTTTATGGCCCGCGAAAACCCGAACACCTGAGCATGCTCTTTGCCGCTTGAAAGCTCCATACTTAGGCCAAAATTTATCAAAAGTTTTAATGTGGCAAAATTGCCAACAGTTACAATGGTTCCCTAACAGACATTCCCCTTCCACCCCTTACAATGAAAACATGGTGGGTTTTTATAGCCCGAGTCCCTCCCGTTACATTAATGGGCGCAAAGTCCCAGTCAAACACTAGTTGACAAAAGCGGCGAAGGAGCTGCAAATGCTAACCTTTGTCGGACCGGACTGTACCCGCAGCATGGTCTTCCTGGAAGCTGGACAGCTACGTGGCAGTGTGTTGGGTAGAACTTCTTCTCGGCAGGAATGCGGGCAGCTGGAGCAGGTAGAACCTCCAATCAACTTTAAATGAGGCCACTGGCATAGGTAGTGCAGCCCATGCTCGTCCTTTTGCTCGGCACGTCTTGGCTCAAATCCCGAAGCTGGACACTTGTCAGATGATGGATGATGCTGTTTGACACGTGTCTGCCTTGAAAGGCAGTTTATCCAACTTCGCCTGGGATCAGAGCGCCATTGGGTTGCGCAGGCAGAAAACAGCGCAATCGGGAAGGCCTTCATGCCTTGGGTGTATTTCCGAGTTTGTTTCCCATCGCACACTCGTCAAGGGCGCACTCCGACTTCGCTGCGAAGTCGGACTGCGCACAGGTGAAAGCTGATTTCTGCCGCCGTACGGACTTCGCTCCAGCACTTAGTTATTTTTCTGCCAGCCTGCCAGCCTGCTACAAGGTGCGCCCAGAAAGAGGGGCGAAGTCGGACTTCGCACCAAAACTGGGCGAAGTGCGGACTTCGCACCAAAACTGGGCGAAGTGCGAACTTCGCACCAACACTTAGCCATTTTCCAGGGCAACTGCTGTCAAATTTGAGATCCAACTGAGGGGCTCCAAGAAAAAAGGGGGGAAGAAAGAGAATGTAGGGAAGAGAGAAAAAGGGAGAGAAGAAGAAAGGGGAAGAGAGGAAGAGGGAAAAGGAAGAGCAGCACTGCTACAAAACTGAAAACATTGCACCCCGTGCAAAATGTGGCAACATTTCTGGCGGCTCGCGGGGTGTCGAGCTCGCCTCGGCGCAAAGAATCCATGCCTTCATCCATTGGGTGCAGAGGAACTTGCTTCCCCTGCTTTTTGCTGCTCTAGCTGTTTGCCTCGCGGCAACTGTTCTTCAGATTCACCTTCATCAGTTGCCTCCTCAGAACCATCTTCCAAAGGCTCTCCATATTTGGCTTCTGCCTCGCAGATTCGGTTGTATGCGGCCTGGGCTTGGCCCCAGGCTTCTGCTTCAAATGGTCGGCGGTCAGCAACTTCTTCTAATGCTGCGTGGAAAGCAGAGACCGCGTGTAGGTCGATGGTGAAGTATCTTTTTCCCAGCTCCTGGAAGTAGGAGCTGATCTTGCAGCATTTGGACACCATCTGGGTGACCTGACTTTCCTGAATTGGCTCAGTCCAGCTATCAATCTCAGCTGTATCTGCCTCAAAGGACCGCCAATTCTTTTTCACCTGTTCAAGGGTGAGGAACTCACCATTCTCAACAAAGCCCGGGCACCCTAGTTCGGAAAGAGCATGAAAGGGAGCCATACAAATGTCTCTTTCATGTTCGAATGCGTCCAGCATTCGTCTGGCAACCCTCACCTCTTCTACTTTCTTAAAATATTTATGCAAGGTTACCACCCTCACCTCTTCTACTTTCTTAAAATATTTATGCAAGGTTACCCTTGCATCTGCCCATTCTGCAGCGAATGAGGACATGGGGGAGAATTGGAGGCCATCGCGCTCGCGCTCTTGAAAATTTATTGCCAGGTCCAGCCATTGCTTCGCCTAGCGTTCAGCTTCCTCTACCACAGGCTTTCCCTGGGTAGAAACTTCTTGAATTCTGGATGCGAAATCCAGAACTGACATAGCCTTATACGTGTGGGGCTTGCATCCCCGCAGCAGATCAGCCCGCATCCCCTTAACTTTGCTCTTCGAAAAGACCGTCGCTTGAGATGCTTTCTCTGCAGATTGCGACTGCACCTGTTTCAAAGACTTCTGGAGCTGAGAAATCTGCTCCAAGGCTGCCTGCTTTTCCGTTGCGGCTTCTTGCTGAGAAGCGGCCAGCTGGGCTTTTAATTCATCTGTTTCTCGCTGCGCCGCTTCCAGCTGCTCAGTGGACCTGGACAGGTCCTCTTCAAGCTGTCTTGTCTTATCCTGCAACCCGAAAAGCTCTTCCTGTTCCTCCAGACTCTTGACAAGGAGATTATCCGCTTTACGAATGATTCCCTGAATCTCGTATCGCGAGCGAATATCATCAAAGCTCTTCTCCTTTGTCTGGAGCTCGTAGTCCGCCCTGGTCATTTCCCGGAGAGGCTTCTTCACTTTCGGGATTAGCTTCTCTGTTGTAAGCACTCTCCTCTCAAAGTTAAACTTGGTGCGCTTTACCGGGGCGGCTATCTCTTCAGGTCTCCTCCGCTTCAGGTTTTGGAGGAAAGAGATAGGGTATTCTACAGCTCTCGTTGCCAGAGGCAAGTCATCTGTATTCTGGAGGTCGTCCATGAAGTCTGGTTCCCCCAGCCTAGGGTTCTGCTGAGACGTCTCTCCTGCGGGAATGGAATCAGGAGGAACCGGACGGACTTTGGAAGGATCGGCCGCTTCTGAGGGCGACCGGGGAGTGGAGATGGGAGCGGCTGATGCTGAAAGGGTTTCGAGCGGCTGAGGCGGTGGATGTAACGGTGAATGCACGGCTTCAGCACTAACCACAGGTGAAGGGTTTGGGGTTTGACTCAGAGATAGAGAAACGTTGGGGTTCTGAGCAAACTGGTCGAAAGAATGGGGGCCGCTAGAAGGGTGTGGAGACGGGGAGGAAGATGCGGCCACGGCTTGCTCGGATTGAGTGGGAGATGGAGTAGGAGTAGGGCTAGATGAGACCAGAGAGAGTGGGGCAGCAAACGTACCTGAGGGCTCCGCCTGAGCCGATGCTGGATGGATGTGTGCGATTCTAGTTCCGGCGGCTGGCTCGGGACTGCCCAGAGAAACAATCTCTGGAGCGGATGAACGCAGCTGCGGCTCTGCGACTGGTTGCTGCACTGTCAAACTAGGTCGCCTGATCTTTTCAACTCTCTTCCTCTTCTTCTCTTGTGGAACAATGGCCGGATCGGGGGAAGGAGATGAAGCAGGTGCAGTAGGCGTTGATGTTCCCATGGTGAACTTGTACCGGGGTTTGACTTGCAGAAGGTCTGCCGCAACCGGTCTGCTCTCTGGCGGCGCTGGCGTCTTTTGTGCCTGAGGAATCACCTCGGGCGTTACCTTGATTAATTTCTTCGCCTTTTCAGGCGCCGCCTTGGAAGCCACGGGTTGCATTGGGTCCACTTGGATGTCTGCTGGGCCCGCGCTGGCAGTTGCCGAAGTGTACAACTGTTGGGAGGAAGACCCTCCTTTATAACCCTCAAAGGGACCTCGGGGAACGTAATCTTGATATGCGAATGGCCACCAGCTATCATGGTCCTGGTCATATAGGGCTGAAAAGTCGTCATCAACGGCCAGATTTCTCCTGGTGGATTTGTCGTGCTGCGTGCGGCACCTCATCTTCCAGCATTCAATAATCTTTTCTTTTGGCTAGTTAAGGCCTGCTATCTTGGAGATGAATTTTTTAAACCCTGGAGAAGAGAACTTGTGGTCCGGGTTTCGCTTGGGGTCATATGCTACCTCCTCGCAGTAAAAATCCTGCCACGGAGGCGAAGCTTCCATCAAGTCAATTTCCCAGTCAAGGTCAACATGGACCACATCGCATCTGTCTTCGATTATATCCGCCCGGGGGCAGATATGCGTGAACTTTCCCCTTATCCCATGTGGGTCATACTTCCAGCGCTGCGGCAGCAGAATCAGCCCAATGTCAAAAAGCTCCCGCTCGAGGTAGACATGCTGTCCTACCTCGAAAATCTCAACGTTTGCCCAAGAAAGAGGATATTGAAAGATCTGACCCCTGTTGTCACATTTTGCACGGGGTGCAATGTTTTCAATTTTGTAACAGTGCTGCTCTTCTTCTTCCTCTTCCTCTATTTTCCTTCCTTCTTCTCTCCCTTTCTCTTTCTTTCCCACATTCTCTTTCTTCCCCCCTTTTCTTGGAGCCCCTCAATTGAATTTTAAACTTGGCAGTAGTTACCTGAAAAATGGCTAAGTGTTGGTGCGAAGTTCGCACTTCACCCAGTTTTGGTGCGAAGTCCGACTTCGCCCAGTTTTGGTGCGAAGTCCGACTTCGCCCCTCTTTCTGGGCGCACCTTGTAACTGGCAGGTTGGCAGGCTGACAAAAGAGTGATAAGTGCTGGGGCAAAGTCCGTACGGCGGCAGATACCAGTTTTCACCTGTGCGCAGTCCGACTTCGTAGCGAAGTCGAAGTGCGCCCTTGACAGGTGCGCAGTAGGGAAACAAACTCGGAAATACTCCTAAGGCATGAAGGCCTTCCCGACTACGCTGTTTTCTGCCCGCGCAACCCGATGGTGCTTCGATCCCAGGCGAAGTTGGATAAACTGCCTTTCAAGGCAGACACGTGTCAAACAGCATCATCCATCATCTGACAAGTGTCCAACTTCGGGATTTGAGCCAAGACGTGCCGAGCAAAAGGACGAGCATGGGTTGCATTACCTATGCCAGTGACCTCATTTAAAGCTGATCTGAGGTTCTACCTGCTCCAGCTACCCGCATTCCTGCCGGGAAAAAGTTCTGCCCAACACACCGCCACGTAGCTGTCCAGCTTCCAGGAAGACCATGCTGCAGGTACAGTCCGGTCCGACAAAGGTTAGCATTTGCAGCTCCTTCGCCGCTTTTGTCAGCTAATGTTTGACTGGGACTTTGTGCCCATTAATGTAACGGGAGGGACTCGGGCTATAAAAACCCACCATGAATTCATTGTAAAGGGTGGAAGGGGAATGTCTGTTAGGGAACCAATGTAACCGTGCTTCTGCTTATAAATATAATTTGTATGCCTGGTTCTGTTCTGCTGCTTTTATTTCTTTATGCTTATGCTTTACGCTTCCCTGTGTCACGGCTCGTTGATTCGTTTCAGCATTTGGTGATCAGGCGCCTTTAGCATTGTTTGTGCCATGGCTTGTTAATTTTAGCATTTGATGGTCAAGCACTTCTGAACTTCATAGACTAGATGTGGTAGCAGTTCCATCAGTTGTGTGTTACGTTGTTGTCCGTAGTGGTGATTGATGCGCTGCTGTGCTGTTAGTTCTCCTTGTAGGGAGAATGTTTGCTAGGGGGCCATTGAAGCTGTGTGGTTAAAATCTCTGCATGAACATATACCTGGTTCTGACATCCAAACCAACAACAATTAAAACAAAGCATGTAACAGAAATTGCAACTGTTATTCTACCCTATGTATCCTTCTGTTTAGTATTCCAGACCCAAGGTTTTAGATAAGGGTGCAGGAAAGAGATTAAAAAGGTAAAGGGAACTGGAAAGAGATTGAAAAAGATAAGGGAATAGGAAAGAGATGTAAATATCATGCGTCTCGGGTGGCGGGAGAACAAGCAACACGATCGCAAATTTGCATCTGAACCAACAGCAATTAAAACAAAGCATGTAACAGAAACTGCAACTGTTATTCTACCCTATGTATCCTTTTTTTTAGTATTCCAAATCCAAATAATCACCAATGCCCAAATCCAAAATTCAGAATTCAGACAGACAGAAATATAAATGGACATGAAGCAGAAATACTAGCAGAAGGCAGCATAAAATATAGAGACAAGAAGCAGAGCCAAGGATGCTTTGAAATTAATTAGAAGGTGGTCCGTCACAATAGAGTCCTCTAGCAATATGTCCCCCCTCCACCCCTGTACAATGAAATGAGGCTGCTATTTATAGCGCAATTTCCCCCCCCCGATAATATTTTGGGCGTAGAATCCCAGACCTGACAAAAGCTGCAAAAGTTGACAAAAGCGACTGATGTTGACCTCTGCGGGTAAAGAATGTACTTGCAGCAAGGTCCTTCTGAAAATGTGGCAGCTCCGTGGAAATCCGGTAGGTGGGAAGTTGAGTCAGTTTGAATGGGGGCAGATGCAGTACAATCTGTCAGTTCACGCTCATCTACCTCCCGTCACATCTCTGACTCGAATCTCGAGGCTGGACACTTGTTGGAATTTGATAAGGGGAAAAATCTGCCTTAGGAGCTCATATTTTCTTTCTTGCCCGACTTCGCCCAAAATCGGAGCGCAACCAGGCAGCGCAAAGGGGAAGTGGCACAGTTGGGGAGACCTCCGTGCCTTAGAAAATTTCTAGGCAGGCTTCAACATTCTTTGCCCAAGTGCGCGCAGGTAAGTGAGCGAACCCCGACTTCGCTGCGAAGTCGGGTTGCTCATCCAACACTTAGCCGTTTTTCAAATAAGTTGCCCAACTGCGCATGAACTTGAGGGCGCAACCCGACTTCGCTGCAAAGTTGGGTTGTGCACCCAACACTTAGAAAATTTAGGGCTCCACTGATGCCCAGGTGCGCACAAAACTAAGAGCGCAACCCGACTTCGTTGCGAAGTCGGGGTTCGCTCAATACTTAGTCAAATTTTGGGCTCAGCTCTCTGCACGTCAACTCCCCAAGTGCGCACAAAATTAAGGGCGTAGCCCGACTTCGCTGCGAAGTCGGGTTGCGGCAACACTAACACTTAGAAAATTTTGGGCCTTTGTATGAGCGCAGTTGGGAGGATGAGCGCAGTCGGGAGGATGAGCACAGTCGGGCGGGGCCCGACACTTAGTCAATTTTCTGGCCCGAAATTGAGCTTCCTGGTCCTGCTTCCCGGGGCCATAACTTTTGATCCGCTGACCTGATCGCCTATTATAATATATCGTCGGAAAGCTAGCGAAAAGATCTGCAATGATAAAATATCCAAAGCTTATTTCATCCATTTTATCGCCCCCGTTTATGGCCTGCGAAAACCCGAACACCTCTGCATGCTCTTTGCCGCTTTAAAGCTCCATACTTAGGCCAAAGTTTATCAAAAAATTTAATGTGGCAAAATTGCCAACAGGCACCATGGTAGTTGGCAACTGCCTAGCTACCCAACTGCTCCAACACTCATGTACATCCATACAATATTGAAAGTACCTGATGTGACATACATTAATTCAAACACTTATGGTAAGATGCATGCACATGTGAAAACCCGTATGAAAACTCCTATATATGACAAAACTCGAACACCTATGTACACATGTAGCTCATTGGCGACTTATGGATGTGATGGCACTTGTGCTGACACCATGTCATTGAATCTGCTGCCTACAGGAGATACCTAGATGATCAGAAACAGTTGCAAAGAACTATAACATGTGATAAAGCTGTTTGCTATTGATTTCCTATGGAAGATAAGAAGCAAGGCAACTTTTCATGTTGATAATTCCTTTGGCTGCTTACAAAAGTTCAATGCTTTTAAAAGGGATCTGGCTATGCAAATTAATTCCATAATTAATTATTTAAGAAAAGATGTAGGCTTCTTTTCTCTTGGGGAAAAGGCTCAAATTTTAGCTTTTTAACTTTTATAGGACAAGACTTTCCATGTGACCTTTGATGCTTAATTGATTTAACTTTCGTCCTGTTTGGTATGTTTAGTTTTCTAGGATTTGTTTTACCCTGGTACTTTGTATTGTTGTTGGAAGTATTGTTGACCTGTTCTGATCATTG
>JAQPPZ010010719.1:0-34997 GCA_028583015.1 Wollemia nobilis
CTACTTAATCCCTAATTACTCCAAAGGAATAATTAAATTCATTTAATCAAAAGTTAATAAAAGAAAGGATCAAGCTTCTTAATCCCTAATTCCTCCAAAAAGGATGATTAATTAATTTAATAAAAAATATGGGTTTAATTAGAAGATCAACCAAGTCAATCATCAGTGGTCAGTTAAATCTGAGCAGGTCAAACATCGTCAACCTAATAATTCTATGATCGACCAATGCTTAACAACTAGCACCCTAGCCTCTAGAACTAGGTTGACCATCTCTGCATGGTCAAGTGCCCACAACTGGCACTAGTGACTGCTGCTTAGTGTCTACCATGACCATCGAGTGGTGGTCACTATTCAAGGGAAGCATTTCCCTTTATAATATCCTATTCCACCACACATAGAATGTGGGACAAATATTTCCCACTAGCATAATAAAATGTGTCTTATTTTTAATCGCCCCGCCTTAAGAATCATAGGAGACAAACAATAAACTAACATGTGGCATTAGTACAAGAAAACCCATGGCACGATTTAATGAGGAAATCAATCTACCAAATGGAAACCACCAGAATGATAATCCAAAACGTGGCATTAAGAGACCACTCATACATACCTCCAATTAAATTGATCAACCACCAAGTGGTTGGTCCTAATACCACCACATGGTGATCGAACACTATTGAGAGTTTTGCTCCCTTTAGAGAGCCTTAGGTCTTGAGCATATCCCATATGGGAATATTTCTTGGGGGGGCCATAACAATATCCCCCACCTACGCGGGTCGAGCGTAAGCCATGGCATCCCCGACCGCTCAAGGGTTGACTCCCTAAGGTCGAAGACCTCATAGGGAGGCTTCAAATCCTCCTAAAACCTATCAAAAACCTCAAATATGGTGGGTATCAAGCTAAATTCTATTGGTTTAAGGTTTTTATCTCTAGCTTATAGCACAGAGGGACATCTTCTACAATGAATGTATCAAGGATGATTCATGCTCAATTTAAAAGTGCTCATTGAGATTTTAAACCTCATAGGATACCTTCAAAAGTTTGCTAATGAACTAAAGACATCATCAAGAGAGATTTATCACCATCGATGATTCTATAGTCAAAACTTATTAACCAAATTGGCATAGGGGTTTGAGAATATGTTACAAGGTAGCTCAAGGTGAAATATAATAGAATAATCACATCAAAATGATCATGATTTTTATATCAACACAAGTCTTAAACAAGGTATATGATATTCCTTTAGGAGTCTCACTTATAGAGCCTATTTAGGCTATTTACTATCTTCCAATTTAATATGTTTTTTAGGTAGGTCTATTTGGTCATCTGTAACAAGACGTCTAAGAAAATCAAGGGCCACTTAAACTAGAATATGACAACATTGCTTAGTATCTAGGTGGCTTGCATTTGAGCCTAACTTGGTTATGGCAAACCAATTTTAAGGAAGGGATCTAATTTTCCATTAAAACAAAAATAAACCTAGTAGCAAAGTTCTTGTAGAGCGTGATTGCGCTCAAGTGACAATGATGCCAAAGACAAATAAAAATCAATACTAACCTTATAAAAACTTTGGATTTGTAATCAAATAAATTCACAAAAGCAAACATAATCATAGCCCTTGCTCTTATAAAGGAAGATAAATATACCAATTTTGGAGGTATTGAAGGCATGAAAAGGTAAGTTGATTAAGGCTATAATACATAAGCAAAGAGGACTAAATCAATAGCCAATAGAATGCACAATCCAAATTAATCAAAAACAATTTTCGTTAGACTAGTATTTGAAATTGAATGATAGGTGAGGATATAAAGATCCAACCTTCCCCAAGTTTTCAATTCCTTTGAGCTTTCTTACTCCCATTTCCTCCTTCTAATCTCCCCCTCCTGCTTCTAATATCCCTTTAAGTGCTCCCTATTTTATAAAACCAAGGTCACCCTTTATAAGGTTTTTCCTCCTCCCTTTCTGAACCCTTAAGTGGATTTTTTTTTATCTTATAAAGATGCCCCTTTATGCCTTTCATTCTCCTCCCTCCATTTGTAGGTGTCCAAATCCACTTAGACAATACCAATTTGGCCTCTTTACTAAAATTAAGAAGGTTACTATTAAAATAGTAAGATGCCTCAATTAAATTAATATTGAATTGATTTTTGCAAAGATGCCAATCCTCCTCCATTTATTTGGAAGAGGGGTCAATTTAGAAAACTATTATTTAATTGCAAGAGGGAATATGCTCTTTCTCCTCCCTTGTTTTGGAAGGGGTCCTAGTCACCCAATTTCCAACTTAATTTCCTATTTTATAAAAATAGGCTAAATAATAAAATTATCTAATTAAAGCTAATCACAATCAATTACATAAACCTATAATTAATATCAACTCATAATTAGGACCATTATGGATCCTCATCCATATTTTCTTCTTCCTCATCCTCAGATGTGACTCCCTTGTCCACTCTATCTGAAGGATACCTATTCCTGCATTCATGCAAACTAATGTAAACTATCATTAGTATCATATTCTCAAATAAGCCAATCATATATTTCAAGTAATCAAAGATAATGTCATTTAGTCTATCTTCTAAACAATATAACAATTAATTAGTCCATCATATGATAATGCTTGTCAAGGGAGGATCATGAAAATTTCCCAATAGGCCTTATAAAAATTAACCTAAAAACCATTAGTTCCCATGACCTTCCAAGCTCATACTCTTGATCATCTCATAAACCTCTTCCTTTGTAATGGGTTTCTCTAGTTTCTCATTCATTTGCAAAGTGACTAGATTCGGTATGCAACTGAGAATTCTTTCTTAATATTTTTCATTATTTTTTATCCCCTCATTTAAGGACTCAAAATAATTGACTTTGTTGCATTTTGGGACTTTGGGACACGCCTTTCTCTTTTGTTCTTGTGGGGCTGGGGTTTTTTTTTGTTTACTCTTTTTTTGTGGGGGGCCCCCCGCCGTTTGTTTTTTTCCCCCGGTTTTTTTTTTTTGGGTTTTTTTTTTTTTTTGGGGGGTTTTTTTTTTTTTTTTTTTTTTTTTTTTTTTTTTTTTTTTTTTTTTTTTTTTTTTTTTTTTTTTTTTTTCCGCGGGGCCCTCGCCCCTTTTTCTGTCCTGCGTCCCGGGCGCGGGGGGGGGGGCCGCCCCCCCCGCGGCCCCCCCCCCGCCCCCCCCCCCCGCCCCCCCCCCCGCCTTTTTTACCCAATTTCTTCCCTTCTCCCCTTTTCTTTGGCTGCCCCCGCGCTCTCCCCCCGCCCTCTTTGCCTTCTCTTCCTCGCCGGCTTCCGGCCCCCCCTCCCCCTCTCCCCTCCCCCCGCCGCCCCCGGGGCCGGGGGCGGCGGCGGGGGGGGGGGGGGGGGGGGGGGGGGGGGGGGGGGGGGGGGGGGGGGGGGGGGGGGCGCCCCGGGCCGGGGGGGCGGGCGGGGGGGGGGGGGGGGGGGGGGGGGGCCCGGGGGGGGGGGGTGGGGGGGGGGGGGGGGGGGGGGGGGGGGGGGGGGGGTGTGGGTTTTTTTTTTTTTTTTTTTTGGGGGGGGGGGGGGGGTTTTTTTTTTTTTTTTTTTTTTTTTTTTTTTTTTTGGGGGGTGGGGGGGGGGGGGGGGGTTTTTTTTTTTTTTTGGGGGGGGTGGTTTGGTTGTGGGTGGTTGGTGGGGTTGGGGTTTTTTTTGTTGGGGGGGGGGGGGGGGTGGGGGGGGGGGGGGGGGGGGGGGGGGGGGGGGGGTTGTTGGTTTGTTGTTGGGGGGGGGGGGGGGGGGGGGGGGGGGGGGGGGGGGTGTTTTTTTTTTTGTTGGGGGGGGGGGGGGGGGGGGGGGGGGGGGGGGGGGGGGGGGGGGGGGGGGGGGGGGGGGGGGGGGGGGGGGGGGGGGGGGGGGGGGGGGGGGGGGGGGGGGGGGGGGGGGGGGGGGGGGGGGGGGGGGGGGGGGGGGGGGGGGGGGGGGGGGGGGGGGGGGGGGGGGGGGGGGGGGGGGGGGGGGGGGGGGGGGGGGGGGGGGGGGGGGGGGGGGGGGGGGGGGGGGGGTGGGGGGGGGGGGGGGGGGGGGGGGGGGGGGGGGGGGGGGGGGGGGGGGGGGGGGGGGGGGGGGGGGGGGGGGGGGGGGGGGGGGGGGGGGGGGGGGGGGGGGGGGGGGGGGGGGGGGGGGGGGGGGGGGGGGGGGGGGGGGGGGGGGGGGGGGGGGGGGGGGGGGGGGGGGGGGGGGGGGGGGGGGGGGGGGGGGGGGGGGGGGGGGGGGGGGGGGGGGGGGGGGGGGGGGGGGGGGGGGGGGGGGGGGGGGGGGGGGGGGGGGGGGGGGGGGGGGGGGGGGGGGGGGGGGGGGGGGGGGGGGGGGGGGGGGGGGGGGGGGGGGGGGGGGGGGGGGGGGGGGGGGGGGGGGGGGGGGGGGGGGGGGGGGGGGGGGGGGCGGGGGGGGGGGGGGGGGGGGGGGGGGGGGGGGGGGTTTTTGTTTTTTTTTCTTCCTTCTTAGTTAACTCTTGATCTTTGACCTCCTCTCCCTTTGAGTTCTTGATCATGGAAATCTGATCGACTTCCCTTCTTTTGTTGGATGCCTTATGGAAGAAGTATATGTTTGAATATCCCTTTTGAAGATAAAATATTTGAGATTTTAGCCTCTAAACTTGCTCTTCTCTCTCCTCTTCCTCATCAATGTTTTTTTTTAATTTTTGCTCTTCTTGGAATAAATCATCTTCCCAACCTTCCTTTAAGGTTTTTTTGTTCGATTTGAAGTAATTTTCTCTTGCCATTCTCACTTGTTCTTGTTGTTGAGATTTGATATTTTGGGTCCATATCTTTATACCTCTTTTTACATTCAAAAACCTCTTATGGAATTTATACATTTGAGACCCATGATTAGGGGCACCATTGTCCCACCAAAATTTGACTCGTGGGGAAACTCTTCATGCTCTATCCACATGGGTAGAAATTTGAAAGGAGTATTTTTAACTTTCAAAATGAATTTAAGTTCAACAACCATTGGTCAATGATCATAGCTAGTGCTTGAGAGTACTATTGTTTCCACAATAATGGATTCGATGATTAAGCTTTCGAATAATAGAAATTGGTCCAGCCTTTCAACAATCATCTCTTTCCCTTCCTCCTATTATTCCAGGTAAACCAACCTTCTTTGGGAGGAATCTCAATGAGTTCAAACTATTCAATTCCCCCAAAATTTTTGGATCAAAATTGATTATTGTTGTTGAACCATCCTACTTTCTTTTCATTCCTATCTAGAATCAAGTTGAAGTCTCCACCCAAAATGACATGTTGATTTTATAGAGAATCCACTAGATTCCATACTTGATGCCATAGTTTAAGCTTGGTAGTAGTATTGTTTTGTCCATAGAGGTTAATTAAATTGAAAGTTATATTTAGGGATGTTTCAAGGAATTTTAAGTAGATCCAATTGCTTCCTCATCATTTTTCCATAATTTCAAAGGTATTGTTTTTCCACATAATGGCTAAACCATCAAACTGCCCACTTGTGTTGATTTCCACTATTTTACTGCCTTTCCAAATTTGATCTTTCCAATATATAAAATATTCTTCATTCATATCTATCTCTTGAATTCTGATAATATCTAGTTTTTCTTGGCTAATTTTTCATCTCAAATATATTCTTTTTTCAAGGAAGCCAAGACCCCTAATGTTCCAAGAAATAACTTCATTTAGCGGATTTTTTTCTCGCTCTCATCTAGAGTAATTTGTACTCAAGCATGATTTGGGTCCCATTAGCAATCAATTCATGATTTTACCTCTCCCGCATTGTTTTACTATTGGGTATACCCACTATTTTAGGTGTTCCTCTTGTATCTATTTCACATTGGGTTTTTTGGGAAGTTGTTTCAATGTCATGAATAGTTTGAGTTTGAAGTGACTAGTTTGGATTGTTCACATTATCCATTTCAAAATTATTCTCAAAAGGGATAAAGTTAGGGGAAGAGGAATTCAAACCTAGAACAAGAGACATTTGTCCAAATTCTATAATGTCGACCCACTGCAAAATGAAGTCACTTTGGGATCCTTCTTTTTTCATTACTTTATGATTTTCTATTTTTCATTTAAATCCTCTTCCATTCCTCCTTCATTTTGTTGATTCTATTTGTTGATACTATCTTCAAAAATGTTCGCTTTAGATCCCCTAAACTACCATAGCACCTCAATTTTGTTAGAGGTTTCCGTTTGAAAGTTTTATTTTGAGGTAAACAAACCTGATTTACTCTATCTCTTTCCTTGTTTGCTACAAACCTATTGGCAACCATCCTTATTAATACCTGATGTTCTACTAGAGGAATATTAGGATAATAATGGATAAAATGGCCATACTCATGACACTAGAGATATTTGAAAGGAAGAAATTATTAATCTAATTATTGTTCAGTTTGGAAGGAATTTACATTAATCATTACTACTTTTGGTAATCCAATTTCAATATTTACCTAGATACAAATGCATGTCACTACCAAATTTGCACTGTTGCTTTCTGCACCTTTGATGAATTTCCCTAATTTATTTCCTATCTCATTCAATATAGAGTTTTTTCTCAAAAACCTAGGTAAAAATGTAAATGAACCCAAACTAGCACTTCCCTAATATTCTACTCTAATGGGTTGAAGTTGATATGCCACAAGGCCAAGTACAAACCACTTCTGCTCATGACGTAAGGGACTTGCTCAAACACCTTTTCTCTATTAGGATTATATAATAAGAAGTGAGCAATAAATAAACTTATAAATAAAACATAGAAGAATACAATAATATAAGAGACACATATTTACGTGGTTCACCCAATTTGGGCTATGTCCATGAATAAAATACCAAAGTATTTTATTCCATATAGAAAAATTAAGGGATACAACCTACAGTAGATCCACTATAACTTACTCTTCTCTCTATCACCATCAATTACAATACACGCACTCTCTCCTTTAGCCACCATGCAAAATCCTCTTTATAAAAAATAGAGTTACAATTTAGGGCAAAAATACCACGTAAAATCCACCGTCCGATATGTGACCTAATAATAAATGGTCCAGATTTAGACAGAGAAAAACATCTATTTTTGGCTTTAGGGGTGCTACCCATGAAACCCCCACTAGACTACGGTGATATAAGTAGGGGGGCATTTCCCCCTACACCCCCTTCTTGGAGTGGGTCCAAGTGCAGCTAAAAATAAGACCTCTAAATTAGAGAGTGAATCAGGCTCCACAACCAACAATCTCCCACTTGGAGACTAATCACAGTAACTCCACCACTACTAAACTTGCCTAGAAATTTTCTCACCTTTACTATCATGCTTGAATATCAACTAAAACTGAGTAAGAGCTTAGTTTCTCCTTGGTTACTACCTTTGTTAACATGTCTACAAGATTTTGGCTAGTGTGTATCTTTTCTAGCTTCAACTATCCATCTTCAAAAACTGATCATATGAAATTGTACTTGGTCTGTATATGTTTAGTCCAAATTCCTCCATAAACCTCTGTAACCAAATCATCTCTTTACTAGCCTTTATAAAAACAACATACTCTACTTTTGTTTTTGAAAGTGCAACAACCTTTTGTAATTTTGAAATCTAACTTATTGCAGTTCCACCTACAACAAAGACATATCTTGTGGTACTCCTGCTATCTATATCACCTACCATATATGCATTAGCATATCCTTGTAAAATAGTGTTAGTACCTCCAAAATATAATACCTAAGTTAGTATAATACATTAAAATTGTCTTGGTTAATCTCTCCTCCCCCTTTCAAATGGTGAACCTAATGGTTCATATGACTCCTATGTTCTTGGAATACCAAAAAACTCTTATGCTTGAACAAATTTTTTCTCTTTTAATTCACTTTAGATTGCAATGCAGAATAACTGTTCAATTACATGCACATACAAAAGAATTCCAATATAACAAGACTAGATCCGAGGGTCCATAGGTAAGTCTAAGTCTTCAAAGAAAATAAAGACCACTTGTGGATACTATAAAGGGAGGGACATACTATGAAAAAATTCTTGTTAAAGCTATAGAAAATTAAAGCTAAGTTCTTGGAGCAAGGTGGACATATTTTAGATGATGAGGGAGATTCAAATAGATTTACCTCAATAGTGGAGCACTGTTAGAGCATCCATTATAAGGGAAAATATATTATTGTTACTAATATCTTCTCTCTTTGGTCACTCATTTTAGATTTTGGGGGGATGTTGAATTTGTAATCTACTTCATAACCAATATTTGACATCGTGTGATGTATTAGATAGTACTAAGGACATTTCATTGTACAATATATTTAGTATTTTGTAAAATTTTATTATGAAAGTCCAATGGCCCATGGTTAACATTATTATGATTAAAATTAATTTAATATTTTTAATTAACCTATATCCCACTTATTATGTCAACTTAGGTTAAAATTTATAATGTAATATAGGAATTTGGTATTTCTATAAATACCCTCCTCATATTCCTCTTTTGATTATCGGAATGTTGTGCAATAATGTCTACGAATAGTGATCATTTATGGTGCCTACGATCACCCCCAATATCTATGTCTCTTTCCTTTATTTTGTCTCTTTATGTTTTCTATAAAATAATTTGAGTTGATGCATTGCTTACGTTCATTTCTAGAAAATATTGTGAATTCCATCAACATATGTTACATTGGAGGTAATTATCAAGAATAATATTATTGAGTATGTTCTAATGGTTTCTAAAAGTAAAGGGTTTATATGAAAGGTCCATAGATATCAACTAGGGTTTCCAGAGATTCAAAATTGGACCAAGTAGAAGTAAGAATTGAATTCAAATTGTTGCATGAATTTTCTTCAAAATATTTTTCATCATCTTTTCATGTTCAAAAATTAAAGATAAGATAATAGTTTGTGATCTATGGTTTAGGGGGAGAGGTGCTCTAGATTTAATACTATGGAGTGAGATTTTTTATTGATACATAAACTTTTAAAAATCTTCCAATGTGGGTTAGGATTTTTTGGACTTCCATATCAACTTATCGATAAAAATGATTTTAAGAATATTGGTAATATCATAATGGAGTTCCTCTAGGAGGGACCAACTACTAAGGAGCAAAAACATATTGTATATACCTAAATATTTGTTGTTATGTATGTTTCAAAACCTTTGTCACAATCCATTAATATTAAATCCCAATCAAAATAATGAGATCAACAAGTGGATTATGAAACATTACATTCTAATGTCAAAAATGTTATAAAATTGGAATATGAAAAAATATTGAAAAGTGAACGGTGGAGAAAGAAACAAAAAATTTGGTCGTGAGATAAACTTCAAGAAGATGAAGTAAGAAAACCATTCTATAGCAGAATATTAGATCGATATTCCACTCCTAAAGAAGAGAGAAAAAAACTATATATAGAATCAAATGACAAGGCCATCAGAGTTCACAATAATCAATATGTAGAAGAAACAAAGAAGGATACAGTGAATGAGGAAGTACAATATTCAAGTTCAAATTCAGAAGGAATTAATGAGACAAAAGATGTGGAGGGAAATTTTAAAACAAAGGATATAGAAAATGTTTTGTTAGGACCCCATCCTAACAAGTTTATGTAATTCTCATTTTATTATATAATGACCCACTTCCAATGTGGGGATCCCATATATAATGTTATTTTGTAATACTTTGTAATGTATGTGGTAAGCAAGGTGCCTAGACAAGTGGGGCCATTTCATGTAACCATTATCAATATTATAATTGATATTTGGTAGAAGATTATAGCTCGAGTAGAATTTTGCATGTAAGCCAACTCTTGAGCTTAGGGTTAGGTTTGCATGAAGTTTTTTTTAAAAGACATGGATCCATGTACGAATGTATATTTGTGCAAATTAATGAAATATTTAAGGAGGTTGCCCCCTTAAAGAGGTCCATGATTCTAAGTTATTTTGTGAGATTGTTTCAATTATGCAATTACTTTCTGCATAGTGTTATTATGTTATTTGATGAATTTTTGTTTAGTTTTAGTATTTGTGTGAGTGAGATTTATTTTAATAGTAGGTTCCTATCAAGTGGTATCAAAGCTCTTTCCAGGGTCAAGTTCTACTATGACTATGATAATTATTGCCCATCCACTCTAACTTTTAGGTATAATTTTCTTATGTTTTTCATTTTTTGTTTGTCCTTAATATATATATATATAAGCAAAAAAATTACAATCTTTTTTTCCAGTAATTGTGTAGGAACCTTGTTTCGGGGGTTTTAAAATATCATAGAGGAGTTGTCATTATTGGATAAGCTAGATAGCCCATAAAGCATCTATTGAAGTGAGGGGCAATTAGACTCCAATAACTAGGCCTTAGACATCACCTATGCATGGAATTGAGCTCCCACATATCTTTAGGTATGTAGGAAAACCATCTAGGGTTAACCAAACTATTATCTATTAGGAATATTTTTGGTCTTGTATTATCCATAGTACATGAGATACATCCCAAAATATTACCCTTTTATATTGATAGAGAGGTAGATAATGTGCTAAAGGGTATGTGTGGAATCCTCATTGGGTACTGGCCTGGAATATTGGCCCAAGCACTATTGTTCATCACTGTGGTATAATAGAGAGCCTATGGGTATTACATACTCCCTTGCCTAGTGTACCTTGGTTCTGTCAAAAACTTAAACCTGCAAAAACAAAAGACTTCTTGTTCTACTAAACCTGCAAATTTTTCCCACAAAATTGAACATACAAAGGAGACTTCCCTATCACAAAAACTACATGCACCAAATAGTCAAGGTAGAGTCTGCAAGTGTCTGTGACAATCAAGAAATATTATAGTCACATATAGGATAATGACAATAAAAATCATGTCAGTGGCAATAAAATTTGGGTTAGTGGTATTCATGGTCGAGTTAATGGAAGTAATAGTCATTTGTAACAATCAGTAATTATAGGGTGGTCAATGATAGAAACAAAATATATAGTGGCAGTAACCACTTACTATAGAGAATACAAGATTCAATAACTAAATAGTGGTAGTGGTCATAGTACAAGTGATAGGATAATGTTAGGAATGGGCCATAGTCAAGACAAATATGATAGATTCAATTGACATAATGCCCAACTTTTGAACCCAACCTCCTAAGGAAAAAATGACCTCACGAGTAGACTCGTCAAAATAGTAGTAAAAAAAATCAGAGGTGTTTGAAATTAGTGTTGATATATATTAGCTCTTTATGACCATTTTTTCAAATTGATCATTTGATATATAACACCCAAGCACTTTTCGGACTCCTTACTAAAGAGAGTAACTCCTACAATCACACTTCTATTTTTAGTAATTCAGTGAAGAGGTTCAAGACTTCCCAAAATGATTGGTGGTACTCGTGGACATAAAAAAGAGATAGATGAAGCCACCATAATATTTGAATTTATAAAAGTCACCCTTGATAGCCTTTGAAAGGACAATACCATCATAAGGGAAGAAATTCAATCCTTTAGATGTGAATACCTTCACTCCAAAGACTACTTGGAAGAACAACTTGCCAAAGTTGAGTCCAAATTGCAAGGTGGCCCAAAAGGGTTTGAGTACCATACTAAACAATCAGGTCAAAAAAAAGAAAAGGCAACAAAAGACTCTCACCATCTCTTTTATTATGATCCCACATTTAAAATGCCTAAATTAGACTTTCCTAAGTTCAATGGGAAAGATGTAGATGGATGGTTATGTCATGTTGATCAATTTTTTAAACTCCACAATGTTCCTTGATGTTATCGAGTCCATATGGCTTCCTTCAACTTAGAATATGAAGCCTTAAAATGGTACCAATGGTTTCAAAACACCACTCCTAATCCTTCTTACAAATAATTTGAGTTCCAATTGCTCACTCGATTTGGCCTTATTGAGTATGATGAATTTATAGGAGCACTAACAAAGTTGAAAAAAACTTCTACAGTTTGGGATTACCAGATCCAATTCAAGAAAATAAAAATAGGGGATTGAATGAAGGGTTTTTTATGAGCTATTTCATCAGTGGCTTGAAGGATGATCTTCAGGACAAGGTCAAGATGTTTAAACCATAAATAATAATGTAGGCTATAAGCTTGGCACGATTGGCTTAATCCAAATTTTTAGTTCAAAGGAGGACAACCAGATTTCCACAAAATATACCCTCTTTTCCTTCCAAGTTCCCCACTCATAATAAAAATAAAATTCCCTCAAAATACTTGATTACAAAAGAAATTGATGCACAACATACTCAAGGTTTGTGCTACAATTATGATGAAAAATATGTTTGAGGACATAGGTGCACCTAAAATAAGTTGTTCCTCATAGATGTCGAAGAGCCAACTACTAGTGAAAAAAGTAAGCATGACACAAAACCAGTATAGAAACCACCTCAAAATGAGGAAGAAATACCTGAAGAACCACAGGTGGAAATTTTTGTCCATACTCTTGCTAGGATAACTACTCCACAAACCATGAAAGTTGTGGGTTTTTTCAAAGACCAACATCTTATAATCCTGATTGATTTTGATAGTACACACAACTTTATTGATCACTGCATTACCAAGCAAGATAATTATTACATACACACATGTAATTCCTTTGAGGTTATGATGGCCAATGGAGGGAATTTTCCTTGCAAAGGTAAATGTCACAATGTTAAAGTGAAAATAGGGAATTATGAGCTCAAACAAAATATGTTTTCTCTCCAATTAGGGGGATGTGATATTGTGTTGGAATTATAATGGTTAGGTACATTAGGAACCATCTCATGGAACTTTTTTGAGCTTTGGATGCAGTTTTTATAGGATGGATAGTCTTACACTCTTCAAGGTTCAAAAGTAGGGCCTCCTTAGATTATTAGTTTAAACCGTATGGAGAAGTTCAAAAACACTTCTTGTAGGGTCATAGCTCATATATTTATGATCCAACCACCCACTTCCAAGGGGGACTTAGTTCCCAAATATTTGCAACTTGTTTTTATAAAACACAATGTAGTTTTTACCGAACCATCAGACTTGCAACCATATCGCTCCCATGACCATGATATTCCATTGATACTTGATAGTGTCCCACCTAACATCAAGTTGTACTGATATCCTCATGCTCTTAAGTCTATTTGAAAATATGGATATCACATCATTTGGTTATTTTCTAATGTACCCTCATGGGTGCATATTTAGTTTAGAATTATATTAGGAGTTATTACTTAATTAGTGTAATAGAATAAATGTACAAGTGTTAGAATGTGCAATGATTTAAATGTGCATGTAGTCTACATGTACTTGAGTTTTAGTATTGAGTGAGAGGCAAGTAACCTATCTTTCTATATAAAGGTCTCATTGTGAGTGATTGCATGTGTGTTGGAGTAGTGCAATAAGTGAGAGTAGTAGTAGTCAAAATAGCTCCATTTTGTTATCATAGAGGAGTTGCAAACTCCATGAGAGGAGCATTGTAATTTTCATGAGCTTTCTTATATGAGTATTTCTAGAGCATTGTATCAATTTTTCTATCATATTTTTATGCATGTTAAGTTGCCATTATCTTAGTTATTTAATTGCATGCTTATTTCAATACTTGTGAATGCATTTCCTTTATGTTTAAGTCTCCAAAAGCTAACAGTGGTAGCAAAGCCATGGTGGATCAAAGAAAAGCCACAAGTACTATTATTGAATATTTGTAAACTAGACCAGCCATAGTGCACCACTGCATTGAAATACCATCACAATGGATTTTTTGATAGAAGTAGGTCTAGGTAGAAGAATAGAAAATAGAGAAAGCCACATGATAGACTTAGATAGAGTTTTCCACAAGAGTTGTAACACTTGTGAAGACTAGAACTCAACATTATATCCACTAGATTGGAAATCCAACTAGTGAAGTTTATTTCTCATAGATTCATAGGAATTTTTATTATCTCTAATATTTCATTGCAAGAGAGAAAATAATTTTTTAGGAGAACCATTGGGTTACTATCATCTAAGTTTTTATTGTTGCAAAAAATTAACTTAGAAGGTAGGAAGCTTCCTACAATAGATAGAGAAGAACTTCATATTTATTTCCTGAAATTTGAAGTTACTTTCCTAGTGTAGGGATTGATTTTTTTGTTGAAAAAAAAAAATAGGATTTATGATTTGGAGGCCTAAGGATAAAGGTCCCATTGAGATATTTACATATTGAAGAATCCTAGTTGAAATATCAAGGAGATATTTAGTAGCCAAGGAATCCACATTGAAGATTTCAAATATATGAAGGATATCCTAGAAAGAATACCCCATTGAATATTGAAGAGACTCAAGGAAAATAGGCCTAGAAAAATATTGGAGATTGGTGATCTCCATTGAAGACTAAAAAATTTCTATTGAAGAAGATTTCCATTGAAGGCCCTTTTGAAGAAGAGGTCCACTAAAGGCCCTATTGAAGAAGAGGTCTATTGAGGACCCTATTGAAGAAGAGATCCATTGAAGAATATATTAAATAAGAGATCCATTGAAGAATCTATTAAAGAATAGATTTCAATAGTAGTAGATTCAAGAGATCCTAGAAGAAGATCTCATTTTCATAGTTGAATATTGAAGAGGCCAAGGAAGGTCTCATTGAAGATTTTTAAGCTGCAAGATTGAGAACCTTGGAGATGTCTCATAGAGAAATAAGAAGAATACTTGGTGAGCCTCATTGAAGGAGTTCATAGAAGGACACATTGAAGAAATTACTACCAAAGAAGAAGCTAAGGAATTAGGAGAATTATTGCCATATGAAAACAAGCCCAAAGGATAAAGTTTGGCAAGAAGTTTATCAAATAAAAATGGTAGTATTGAATAGATCTCAAGATTGATATATTTTTTGAGGAAGAGATCTAATTTGAAGTCAAAATTTGGCAAGTGAAAATAGATAGAAGAACCACCAAATTTATGAGACTTGGGGGCCATCATTTAAGGAGGTTCTTGAGCAAAATCTCAGCTATTATTTGGGGAGAATCCTACCAAATTTTTGGGATTCAAGGATAGCATTTCAGTGATAGTATTGACTGCCTTATAATCTGGAAAATTTTCATATTTGAAGACAAAGAAAAGGACAACATATTAACAAAACTTAGAGCTGCAAAATACAGAGTTCATGGACAGAATAAAAGGTACCAAATAAAATAAATTAAAAGCAATAGTGAAGATTTCTTAGAGATGAAAATTTCAAAAATTATGGGTAGTGTTAGTGACTACTAAAAATAATATTCTAGAAGCACATTCTGAAGAAGTTTTGAAGCCACCAAATCAGATGTTAGAGCAGCAAGTTGATAAGGTATTGAAGCTACAAAAAGGTGAGAAAAGAGTTTTTTTTGGACAGCATAGAAGAGATGCAAAATCATCCACAAAAGGCATCCATTGAGGTGACTTGAATCACCACTATCTCCATCATCTACGAGAGAAAAAGGTATGCAACAATAAGGTGCAAAAGTTCATTAGTTGAGCTTTCATATTTGGTTTCATATTAAGGTTTATCAAGCAATATTTTCAAAGGATCAAAGAGTTGCAAAGAATAGTTTCATTTCATGTCTTCAAAATAGTGCAGAAGTTATAGTTTACAAGGAGCAAACCTGCACATAGAAGAAAATAGAATCTAGGTATATTTTGAAAGAAA
This sequence comes from Wollemia nobilis, assembly GCA_028583015.1. Classification (NCBI taxonomy): domain Eukaryota; kingdom Viridiplantae; phylum Streptophyta; class Pinopsida; order Araucariales; family Araucariaceae; genus Wollemia; species Wollemia nobilis. The sequence goes on from JAQPPZ010010719.1 coordinate 15,594, forward strand.
TAAATGTATCAATGTTCTATTGCTCATTATAAATACAAAGAAGACTATATTTGTATTAGATAGAATGCAAAATATTATATTGAGTAGCTTGGATTAATAAGTAAAAGTATAGCCAAGTAAGAAAAATATTATCAAGAGTTAAAGGTAATATTCTAGTTCAACCAAACCAGACATAAAAGATAGAAATTTGAGAGCTCTTTTGTAGAAGTAAATGGCAGAATATTATGGCAAGAAATAGCCACCTAAAGGATAACAATACCTCCAAAATTTGGAGAAGAGAAGCTAACAAATTGTAGTTAGGAAAAGAGCTCAAACGAAAGAAGGAATTCCAAGTTTAAGTGCACATCTCCAAACTAATTTAGAGGATAGTCTTGGAGAAGGTTAAAACAGTCTTTGGGAGTAAGCTTAAACCATACATTTAAACAACCACATCAATAGATTAAATCCCACATTCTGATTAAAGTAAAGATGATATTTCCAAGCACAAGGATAATTGTAATCTATGTTTGAGAGTCACTCAAAGGACTCCATAAGAAGCTAGAAAAATGTAGGTTTCAGAGAGCCTTAAAAAAGCAAAATCAAGTTACATTTGAAGAAGTCCAAACATCAAGTATTTGAGGTGTTAAAATACACCCAACGGAGTGCCATATTAATCAAAGTTGTTGCATACATAGAAGACCTGCAAAATAAAAAATACAAGGGTAAAGGTGTATAGCATAAGAGCAAGTCTTCTGTCATCACAAGGGAGGCACCATTACCATTGAAGCAAGCTGGAATTCAATAATTTTTCACATACAACAACACTATAGAAGGAAGTCGATTCATTCTGCCAAGGAAAAATGTAGACAACAAGAGTTGAGCATTGAAAATCAAGGAAGAGTTAGACATCTACTACCACATGGTGAGAGTTTTTCCATGCATCCAAAGTGAAGAGTGCCATGTTGAAGAGGAAGATTAAGTGCTCGATAGTTTTGTGTAATGTATCATACTCTACATCCAACAAAGATAAGAAGAGCACCCAACATAGGTGGAAAAGACAAAATACGTTGATAACCCTCCATATACAAGTGATCAATGAGGAAGATAATAAAAGGAGTTACAATAGTTTTTAAAGCACCAAAGATGTTAGAAATAAAGCAACACTTGTCACATATGTTAAAGGAAGGGACTATGAAAAACATTTCCAAGAAGAGAGTTGAATACAAGAACCACATATTCTATGCACTACATGAAGGTTCAAGAGGAAGGTTTTCAAAGATGAGAGGAAAATACAAGTGCCACTTGGCACCCCCATCTCATATTAAACTAGTTAAGAAAACACCCAACATACGTAAATAAAAGGGAAGAGAGTCGAAGAAGTATTGAAGAAGTGAAATCCTTTAGCCTTTAGAATATGTAGAAACCAGCAAGAGAAAGATGACTTCATACCATCAAAATATCATTTTTAAAGAGGGAGTTCAAGCCCCATACAATGCACATATCAGCCAAGTTAAAGTGTGAAGAGTAGAGCACATATCCAGCTAGCATTCGGTTGAAGAGAGGAAGGAAAATCAGTTCATCCACAAGGAGGAGAACGTTGACAAGCAAGGTGAAGAGAAACAAGAAAATCAATCCTTGCAAACCGCATACAAACAACTTGCAAATTAGAATTAAAAAGGTGATAAATATTTATTATATTGCAAGTTTGATATCAAATCTTATTGTATATTCTAGAGATATTAGTAGGAGTAATAAGGTGATGAAAATATCTCTAGAACATAATATTGATTATATAAAAGATGTAGAATAAAACTAGAAGCATTTATATCATTTCCATTGCTTCTAACAAATAGTTGCAAACTCTTAAAATAAAGAGATATAAGGAGTAGTAAACAAAATTTAGTTTGCAAACATTTAATATTCCTAAAAATTCTAATTATGGGTCTTGGGGTTTGAAGGAACTATCTCTAATCCACATTAACTAAAATAAAAAAGGTGAGAAACTCACATATGTTTTCCACATTTCCACCATGATTGGCTAGTGATCCAAACCAATATTGTTAAAGAGTCTTCACCTTAGGAATGTGACCATGGATTAAAAAATTGTTAGAGAGTAAGAACCTATCCAATATCTCCATGATAAAAGCTAAGCCTTGCCTTCTGTTAGACCAAGTTATAAGGCCATTATCTTGCTGGATATCCACAAGATGAAGATTTGCAATATATTCACTCATGAGATCAGTGCTTCTATACAAATTTGTATTTCCCTCTACTTTTTCATCTAGAGAGTATGGTATTGAAATTTCCTTCGATCAAGATCCAAGTTTTAGGAAAATATGAAATAATATAAGTTATATCCTTCCACTGTATTCTTTTTCCCTTCAAAGTAGTCAAAGCATAAAAAGTTATGCAAAACATAATTTGGTTGGAATGTCTACTTTGAATAGCTATAGCCAAAAGACCCTAGATTCCAATCATATGGTGAATAACTACCTCTTTTGGGTTCCAAAGGCAAGCAATGCCACCAAAAGTCTCCTGGGAACTAAGGGGAGCAACTTTTTTAGCTGGCTATATTTTACTAGCAATTGATTCCATTTCCTCTATTGACATATTTGTTTCGTGAAGGAAAATAAGATGTTGATAGTTTGTTTAAATCATTCTTCTAATTTCATTTTGTTTTGAAATACATCATTTGAGTCCTCTAATATTTCAAGTGATGAACTTCATTAATGCCAAGGCTAAAAAAGTTGGTAAGGGTATTAATATTACCTTCCTCTACAAGATTTTCACCTTATTTTACCATATGATGTTGATTGGTCTTGCAACCTACCTTTTGGTTAGAATCTATCTTCAGTTTTTCCCCTATTTCTTGAATTACCCCAATTGAATCTTATATGGCTTATAACCTCGAAGAATGCATGTATAAAGCCAAAGTGTTACCGAAAGGTTCAACAGAGTCTATCTTGGGACCTTTATTATTTGAAGTCTCTGAAGAACATAAGCTTATACTGAGAGGGGCGGTGAACAGTATAAGATAATTTTTTTTACTTCTCAATCCAAATGATAATAGTAATAATATCAAAGTAGTAAACAATACACACATCATCACACACACAAGAGACATGATTTAACGTGGTTCACACAATGTGGGCTGAGAATCAAATTCCTATTACAATGTTTATGGATATTTGTCCAAAGGAGAAACCAATCCCCTTATATTCTGGTTTGTGGATCTCTCTCCACTAGAGACCTCTGTCCCCACTACTATGGTTTGTGGATCTCTCTCCACAGGAGAACTCTATCCCCTCTACTCTGGTTTGTGGATCTCTCTCCATAGAAGAACTCTTTCCCTTTAATCTAGCTGGTGAATCTCTAACATAGAAGACCTTTGTCCCCACTGCTTTGGCTAGCGGATCTTTATCCAGAGGAGACCTCTATTACCACTAAATTGGCTGGTGGATCTCTCTCCATAGGAGACCTCTATCCTCTATGATCTGATTACCTCCAAATATGGTACTCACCTCTGCTTAACTCTGCTAATATCTTCCCCAAGCCTTCTCAAAAGACTTGCTTAAATTTGCCCTCAAGCCTTCTCAAAGACTTTCTCAAATCTATCCTCAAGCCTTCTCAAAGACTTGCTCAAATCTATCTTCAATCCTTCTCAAATACCAATCTCAAAAATGCACAATCCTCCTTCACAAAAATAATCTCAAACACTTGCCTATTCACATTTAAAAGCACTCAAACCAATACTTAAATATTTTCAACAATGAATACCAAACAATCCTTTTATATCCACCTTATGATCCAGAAAATATTCACTTCAACAAACACTTTAAACAAGGAGTGATGTGCCCATACCTCTTAATTGCTTTGAAGATAATATGACCTTAAACCCTATTTCACAATCAACCAATCCTTCTTGTGCCACTTCAAGGGTTAGATAGCAAGATTCTATTTCAAAATATCCACATGAATTTTCCCTAAAAAAGGCACTCAATGAAATCTGGAAATAATGTTCTAGGACTCTTCTTTTGTTCTCAAGGATGATGCATTATAGCTCAACAAAACCCTCTCAAAAATTTCCTTTTCATAAAGCAAGAATTACAAACAATAAAATCATATTTTACACGTTTTATCTCCCACTTTTATAAAATAATTTCCAATCCACTTTAATGTCCAAGAACAAAGATTTCCAATTTTAAATAAACCATTTACACCTTATCACTCCAACCTTTGCATATATAAAATAAATGACAACAATACCCTTAAAATATTATGCAAAAATTAGTTTCCCCTTATACCTCCTATATGCCAAGACTATACACCAAATCACATCCGCCAAACACCAAGCATAGCCAACATTAATCAACTTAGAGCATGCCTTATAAAAATTAATCTCCTTGTTGGCATGGATAGGAATCGACCCTTTGACCTCAAACTCCTAAGCGTAGTGCTCGACCGCTTGCACTAGCCAAGTGGTTGAGACCTAACACACAACCTCCACCCTTTATCTTCTGCCATGTTTACCAAAAAGGATAAAATGCTTCAAAATCAGTTATAGGGAGAATCAAATCACAAACCTCTTCCCACTATGCCTTAGCACGAGACGAGCTACCATTGGGCCACCCTGGTGGACGACATCAATGCATGAATAAATGGAATTTGTTTGTTTTGTTGTGTGCTAGCCAAAAACAAAGTGTTGTCCTCTCCTCTTATTCGTCGTCTCTCTATACACAGGGTACACTCATCGATCGAAGGCCTTTCCAAAGCATTTAGGGGGTATTAATACGTTTCATACATGATTTAAACGACATCGGTCCTTCTTTGAATCATGCTCAAAAATTAGACATCAATCCTTCTTTGAATTTTAAAAAGAATAATTTAATTTTTATTTGGTTCCTTGAACATTAGACTTAGGGTTTATAATATTTAAAAAATATTATAATAAACCCTTTTATTTGCCTTGGGTATTTTTAACCAATAAGTAAACTTAGAATTTCCTTTGCAAATTGGAAACCCCCTTGGGTTTTTATTTACCAAATAAAAACTTTATCACTATAAATCTTTCTTAATAATAATTCAAAATTAAAATTTAAATATCACAATCCTTTTGAATAATTCTCTTTGCTTGCTTTCTTAACCATGGAAAAATATTTTGTCTTTGCCACCATAAAATATTTTTCTTTTGCAAGTACCACCATGGTAAATGCCTCATATTTTCTTTCTACCATATTGTCTTAGACACTTATAGAAATGCCATCAAATTATGATATCAATGAAAACTCATCATTCTCAAATTTCCAACAATCTCTCCCTTTGTCATTGAGGGCAACCCTTTCTAACAAATTCTTTTTTTTACCACTGGATTCCAAATCTGCTCCCCCTGACTGAATGCTCTTCCCCTTATTCAAATCTCCCCCCCTTTGAAATAAATGGCAAAGGGACTACTTTGGGGCTAAATATAATACTCTTAGCTCAGCCTCCTCCCCACCTCCTCTCCTTGAGGTGATTAATTTTGGGGTGGGAGTAAAACTACTCCCAATTTTCCTCTAAGATACTCAAAAGTTTCCTTTGGAAGTGGCTTAGTGAAAATATCCACAATTTTTTCCTTTGTAGTAACATATTCCAATATGACTTGCGTATCCATTACCTGTTCTCTCAAAAAATGGTATTTGATTGGAATGTTCTTGGTCTTGGAGTGCATCAATGGATTCTTTGAAATATTTATAGCACTTGTATTATCACATAGTATGGAGATAGGATGATCATGATCTATCTTGAAGTCATTTAAAGTTTACTTCATCCATAACACGTGTGTACAATAAGCAACCACTGCAATGTACTCTACCTCTACTATGGATAAGGATACTGATGCCTGTTTCTTGCTTAGCCAGGAGACTAAACAATCTCCAAGAAAGAACACTCCTCCACTTGTGCTTTTTCTATCATTAGTATTGTCTATCCAATTTGCATCTGTATATGCTATCAGAGTGAAATTATCACTTCTAGGATACCAGAGTCTAAAATCCATAGTCCCTTTTAAATACCTAAGAATTCTCTTTACTTATAATACATGTATTTCCTTTGGAGCTACTTGAAATCTTACCACCAGTCCCACTGCCTGAATTATATTTGGTCTTGTAGTTGTAACATATAGTAAGATGCCAATCATAGATCTATACAATGTTTGATTTACCTCAGGAGATTCATCATATTTACTCAACTTGCATCCTATAATAATGGGGGTACTTACTGGTTTGCAGTCTTCTAATTTGAATTTCTTTAGCATTTCTTTTATATACTTGGTTTGTGAGAGAAATACACCCTTTTCTGATTGTGAAATATGTAGTCCAAGAAAGAAGGACAATGCATTGACATTTCAAATTCATTTTGCATACTCTTTATAAATGTTTGACACATATTATAATTATTGCCTCCAAAAATGATATCATCCACATAAAAAACCATAATTAGTAAGTTATTTTCTTCATTTTTGATGTATGAATTACTGCCAACTATTCTTTTCCTGAAACCCTATTTTTGAAGATACTTATCCAACCTTGAATACCAAGCTCTAGGAGCTTGTTTTAGTCCATAAAGAGACTTATTTATTCTGCATACATAATCTGGCTTATTAGTTAGACTAAACCCCTTAGGTTTTTCAATGTAGACATCTTATTCCAAGACACCATTGCGAAAAGCTGATTTAAAATCCATTTGACATACTTTAAATTTTTTGAAACTTGAGAAAGCTAAAAACATCCTTGTGGCCTCAAGTCATGCAACAGGAGTAAATGTTTCATCAAAATAAATCCCTTCAATCTGTTCATAACATTTGCATACCAATATTTCTTTATTTTTGGCTACCTAACCATCTTGATTTAACTTATTTCTGAACACCCATTTAGTGCCAATTATATTATTATATTTTGGTCATGGGACAAGTTCTCAAGTCTCACATTTTCTATTTGATCCAATTCCTCATCCATTGCCTTGATCCTAAACTTATCTTCTCTTGCCTCATTGAAATCCCTAGGCTCAATTTTAGATAACAAGGAAATATTTGCATGCTCACTTGTTCCTATTATCTTCCTCCTTGTCTATATTTCATTTGGATTTCCAATAATTAGATCTCTTGGATGATTTTTCTGCACATACTTGGATGGAGTCTTAGGTAGTATTCTTTGAGTTTCTTCTTCTTTTGATTCTTCACCTAATTCTTCTTGGCAACTTTCTTCTTCTTGATACACAATTTCTTGAGTTGGTTCTTTTGACCCTATCTATTCATAAACTATCATATTTATTCTTTTCATAATTGTATGTGTCCTCTTATTATATAACCTATAGTCTTTGCTCTTAGTGGAATAGCCAAGGAAAATACCCTCATCACATCTTGAAACAAACTTACCCAAATTTTTCTCTTCCTGTCTTATGTAGCATTTGCTTCCAAAAATTTTGAAATATTTTACAGTAGCTGGTCTCCCTTTCCAGAGCTCATATGGAATTTTGTGATGATTTACTCTTACTTGAGCTCTATTGATGATATATACTGATGTATGAACTGTATCAAAAACCATATGAAATATTAGACTCATTCAACATGGATCTTGCCATATTTTCAACCATCCTATTTCTTCTTTCAAATACTCCATTTTGTTGAGGAGTTCTTGTTGCTGAATATTCTCTTTTGATCCCATGTTGTTCACAAAAATCTATGAATTCACCTGAAGTAAATTCTCCTTCTCTATCTATTCTTAAACACTTAATCCTTCTACCTATTTGATTTTCTACTAATTCTTTGAATGCCTTGAACTTCTCAAATGCTTATGACTTTTCTTTTAATAAAGCTACCCAAGTCATTCTAGAGAAGTCATCTATAAATAACATGAAGTAACTTTCACCTAGTAGACTCTTTGTCCTTGTAGGACCACAAAGGTCAATGTGAACTGGTTTCAATGGTTTAGATGACATAAATTATTTTGACTTGAAACTTGTTCTTGTTTTCTTTCCATGCTAACATTGTGCACAAATTATGTTTTGTGGCCTTTTTATCTTGGGTAAATCTCTGACTACCTTCTTGTTGCTTATTTTTACTATATTGTCAAAGTTCATATGACCCATTCTTCTATGCCAGAACCAACTCTTATCTTCTTGTGATAAGAAACACTTTTCTCCCTTAATCTCACTTAGCATGTAGATATTGTTTGTAGTTCTATTGGCATCTGCAACGAGCTTTCCAAATCTAGATTTTTTGATATCACATCTATTTGGATGAAAAGTTACCGTGTGCCCCTGATCACAAAGTTGGCTTACACTTAGTATATTGTGCCTCAATCCATTGACATACAATACATTTTATGTATTTGTTTTTCCATTATCTAAACTCAAGGTTCCTTTCCCACATATTTTTTCTGAACCATTATCACCAAATTTTACTGATCCTCCATTGATTTCTTTAAGTACAAAAAATTTACTCTTGTCCCCTGTCATATGACTTGAACAACCACTATCAAGAAACCACTATTTTCTCTTATCTTGCACATGAAGAGTTTTTTGTACCAACATTTACTTCACTTTTTCTTGCTCTTTTATCTCTCTCCTAATTTTTGATGTTGTATTCTTTTAAACATTTTGATCCTCTTTCTTTTTGCTTAATTCAAGAAATACCGTTTTACACCATTTGGCCTTGTACCCAAAGTTATTACATTTGTAACATATGATATTTTCATTCATGAGAGGTGCAAAAGAATTAAAATTTCTATCAACATTATCTCTCATATAAACAGTGCAATGTACAACTCTATGACCATATTTGTTACATGAAAAAAAATAGCCATGGAAGAAATTTTGTAACCTATTAGAGTGCCTTAAGTAATATGGTCACATGCTTTGTCCTTTGTTGTTCATGTAATTGAATTTTGTCCATGGATCTTCTTTGCCTTCTTCCATCTTGATGCTTTTGCCTTTCAATGCATTAGCATAAGTCACATAATCTTTTTCTTTTGATATATTTGTTCCTTGGTAGCTTGACTCCTATTTTTGTTTTCCTAACTTTTTATCTTGTTGTAACTTATCCTTAGTCTTTTCAACTTCCTTTTGTTGGAAATTTTGAGTAGTTATGTTGTCATTGATGTCAAAATAATATCGGTTTAATGTCTTCGTCATTAAGGACATCAAGTGGTTTTTCCAAAAGCAATAAGGTCTTGGAAAGGAATAGGATATAATATTTATTTTTAATATTTTATGCCTAAAAAGGGCCCAAAGGATGAAAACTCGAGAAAGGAGAAGCAAGTTTAAATTAAATAATAATATTTTATTATTATATTATTTTGGGCCAAGTAACAAGGAGAAGAAAAATGAAGTCTAAATTGAAAATACCCATGAGCAATTTTCAAAGGTTTAATTTAAATTAAAATATTTTAATCTTTGATTAAAATTTTAAATTAAATTAATAAAGGAGGCAAAGGTTTTTAAATTTAATATTTAAAAATTAAATTCAAATTTTTAAAATTCGAAAAAGGGCCGACGTGAGAAATCAAAAGGTGAATGTGTTTTTATAGAGGAAATGATTTCCATTTTCTAAAGTGTTAATCACACCTTCGAATGCGAATAGAGAACATCAAGCACTGTGTCTAAGAGTAAGGCAAAGTGAAATTTAAAAGAATTTGGAGGGAAATGAAACAACATAGCCTGCATAGTGGTTTGAATTCCCATAGACGATGGTAGCACAGATAACAGTTGGGAGAGAGTTAAGGTTTGCATGGAGGAGATCATGGTTCGATCCACACGATCGAGGTTTTGGAGGAAGAGCCTGTCATTCAATTTGTTTGGCATTTTTGTGAGGTAGCAGGTTTTGTTGGACAACGTGCACATTGTGTTTCACGTGGGTGAGTAGCCCACTTGGTGGCCTAGCTTGGAGCTAGGAAATTGAGAGTGCAAAGATCATGTACTCGAATTTGCCGAAGTTTTTCTTTTATGGGCAAAACAAACAAAAGGTATGCCATTAGATTTTATTTAGTGTTGAAATTTGAGCGCTTTGAGATTATCGTGAATGTTAAGTGCTTAGGGGAGTTATAACGTAAAGAAAAATTAAAATATTTTTATTTTGATTTTTGGTGATTGAAATTTATAAGGTGTGGAGATTATAAGGTGTATAAGGGTTTTTCTATGCATGTTGTTTTAATGAAATTGTTGAGTTGAATATTGTGAGTTTGGAGATTATAAGGTGTACAAAAGGATTTGTTATTTTGTATGAGAAATAATATTTGAGAAAATTATTTTGTGGAGATCTTGAGGGAGGTTGTGGTAACCTAACCCTAGTGTTGGTAAGAAAAATTTGAGTGTGGTTAAGATAGGTTTTGAAGACATATCTCCATCAAAATAAAAGATATGGGTGCATATTCCTTGTGAGTAAATAATTGTTGTATTGTATGTTGTGAATGTTAAGTTGGAGTGAAAAGGATTGTTTGATAAGCATTTTTGAGTTTAGTATTGAGATTTCCAATATTGATTGATGAAGGTTTTTCTGGAATAAAGGTTGATGATAGAAACATTGTTTGATAAGAATTATTGGAAATATTGAGTGAATCCTCATATGTATAATTAGGATTTGTGAAAGATCATGAGTATCATTGTTATGTGAGGTTTATTTGATCAGTATTATTGAAAAATCCTTCATTAAGTGTTGGTTGAGAGGAGTTGATTGAGCTTAGTTGATTGAAAGTGTTGAAGTGATAGTTCATGTTATGTGAAAAAAATTGTTCTTTATTTTTGGATTGAGTTGAAGGAAATATTGAAAGTTATTGAGCATTGTAGTGAGTGTGAAGCATATTGAGTCTCTAAAAATTATCTATATATTTTTATGAGATTAAACAAGATTCTGTGTGAAGCTTGTTTGTGTGATTGAAGAGGTTTTCTGTGATAGATTGAGTTGAGTTGAATAAACTTTAGTGAAAGCTTGTGAGCTGATTTGAGTAAGTCCTAGAGTGGACTTAAGGACATATTTTGTGTAAGATTTTGTGGAGTATTACAATCATATTGGAAAGAGTTAAGGCAAGTCTTGGTGAATACTTAAGAGTAGTGAGAACAAGTTCTAGTGAGGACTTGTTGAGCAAAGTTGAGGTAAGTCTTGGTGAAGACTTGTTGAGCATATTGGACAAGTTATAAAGAGGACTTGTTGGATAGATTTGAGGTAAGTCTTGGTGAAGACTTGAGAGCAGTGAGGATAAGTTCTAGTGAGGACTTGTTGAGTAAATTTGAGGTAAGAATTGGTGAAGACTTGTTGAGCAGATTGGACAAGTTCTAGTGAGGACTTGTTGGACAGATTTGAAGACAGAGATTGAGAGCAGATTGGATAAGTCCTTGAGAGGACTTGTGGATATATTTGAGGTAAGCCTTTGAGAATACTTGTGAATAGAATTGATTGATTGATTTTTTCAAATCTTGAGTTAAAGTTTGGGGCAGATCTAGCAAAGTTGGTTTGTGATTGAGTCAAGATTTGTGTTAAGGCTTGAGGACATATTTGAGGATAGAGTTTGGTGTATATTTTAGGATAGGTTTGTGCCAGAACAGAGAGATATATTGAGAATATTTATGCTAAATCAAAGGACTGTATTCAGTGCAGATCAAAGACATATATTGATCATATTTGTGCTAGACCAAAGGACTGTGCTTAGTGCAGATTTGAGACAAAGCTAAGAGCAAGCTTTGGAGGTGATAGAGTATAGAGGATAACAATATCCAGTGGATAGAGGTCCATTAGCTAGGGCTATGAAGATAAGTATTTTGAGTGAGGTTAGGAGTATTCAGTGGATAGATATCCATAAGCCAGTGTAGTGGAGGCAGCAATTCTTCTAGAAGATCACCAACTAGAGCAAAGGAGAAGGAGTTCTCTTGTGGATAGAGATCCATAAAATTTATTAGGGGATTATTGTATCCTTTGGATAGAGGTCCATAAACATTGTAATATGGAAAGGATTCCCAAGATATTTGTTGAGAAAATTTTAGTAAAATATTTTCTTCATGAAGTAGCCCACATTGGGTGAACCATGTAAAATTGGTGTCTCTATTGTGTGTGGTGATTTATACATTGCTTTTATTACTGTTGTTGATATTGCCATTGATATATTGCATAATATTGTTTGGGAAAGAAAAGTAAAAAGTGGTCTTATACTGTTCACCCCCTCTCAGTATAATCTTGTGTTCTTCAATTGGTATCAGAGCGGGTTCCTTCGAAAGAGTTTAACAACTTTGAAGGAAAAGCTTACAAGAACACATATGGATTCTCAAAATGGATCTTTAAGAAACTTAGCACCATTGTTCAATGGGAACAATTATATACTTTGAAGCACAAGGATGAAGTTTCATCTAATGGCACTTAGAAATGAAATATGGGAAGCAGTTGAAAATGGATACACACCACCAACAACTCCACCTATAGATAAATATGGTAAGATTCTACATCATTACAATTAAAAATCAATGAATTAAATTCAAAAGGGCTTGTGTAAAATAGAGTTTATAAATATTATGCATTGCAAATCAACAAAGGAAATTTGGTATAAGTTACAAGGCATATATGAAGGAGATAAAAATGTCAAAAGCTCAAAGTTGCAAAATTTCAAGAGAGAATTTTAAGACCTAAAAATGAAGGATGAAGAAAATATTGTAGAATATCTACTTCATGTGGATGAGGTTGTTAACTCCATGCAAGGACTTGGGATTGAAGTTCAAGAACCTGATGTATGTGATAAGATTCTAAGGTCACTCCCAAAAAGGTTTAGTGAAAATATTTCAGCAATAGAAGAGTCAAAAGATATTAATATTTTGACAAGGGATGAATTACATGGCATTCTCACAATATTTGAGATAAGAACAAAATAGGAACCTATTCACCAAAAATAAGCAGCATTTAAAGTCTTTAAGAAGACTAAGGGTAAGAAGTAAGATTCAAGCAATGAGTTATCTAGTGCTACAAAAGCAAATTATGGCAAAAGGAGCAACTAAATAAAGTATAAAGGTACAAAATCAGTTAGATATTTCAATTGTGGAAAATATGATCACTATGCATCTGATTGTCCATAGGTAGGAAATAGAAATGATGAAGAAAAATAGGATCATAAGAACAGGGAAACAATGAAAACACAGGTACCAAAAAAGCAGGGATGGACAAGGTACACAAGGAAAGACGTTTTTCCAAAGGCATAAGAAGAGTTTCTATGCATACAAGGAAAGTAATATCTCAAGTGATAGTGATGATAGTTCCTAAGATAATTATAAATATGAAGTACTATTTCTAGAAAAATAAAAAGATGTTAGAAAAGGGGCACCAATGATTCTCAAGTGTTTTAGATGTGGTAACTTTGGTCATCTTGAATATAGTTTTACAAGGAATGGATTTAGTTTCAATGATGATGAATATGAAGATACACTTGAAGGACCAGAAGAGAATCTACTCTTGGCATTAGAGGAAGAAGGAGGTGATCCTATAGAATATAAGTCAGAAAGGAATGAAGATGATCCCAAAGGCAAACAAATAAAGGAAGAATCAGAGAAAGGAGAATTTGATCTTTAGGGTGAGCTCATTCATGCCATTGATGCATTAAGGGAGGTAAGAAAGCAAAACTCAAAACTCAAGCTTAAATTTCAAGAATGTGATGAAGAGAAAGGAAAGCTTTTAGAGGATCTAACTAACTCAATAGCTAAGACAATGAGATTCAAAGAGAAGTTAGAAGAAAATATTTTAGAATGTGAAACGTTAGAGCATGAGGTAGCTTCACTAAGGAATGAAGTAAAAGAGTCTAAGGATAAGTTACACATGTTTGGGAGAAGCTCAAAAATCGTATATAATATGATCAAGGTACACAGACGATCATCAAATAAAATAAGACTTGGATTTGAACAAGAACAAAAGAAACAAGGAGAGGAGTCAATCTCAAGTTTTGAAGAAGAAGAAACTTCAAAAAAAGTGAGTGTAAAAGAAAGTGAGACTTTTGAGGATGAGTTGGACAACAAAAAGTTCAACAAGGAAAGGAACAATGCACAAATGAGGAACAGATGGAATAGGAAGCAACACAGAATAGAAGATACTAAGAGACCAATGAGGTCAAGGCAAGGTAGTTTTAATGGATGATGCTTCTCATGTCATGGGTTTGGGTATAAGGCTACACAGTGTAGGACACATGAAAGACAGGAATATGGAAGTTTCAAAAATAGGAAGCTTTTTCAAGGGTATTGCTACTCTTGTAATGAGTTTGGTCACAAGGAAGTAAATTGTAGGGTTCATGATAGGAATGGATATGGCTTCACCAAGAGAAACTCAAAGACATTTGCACCTTTATGGAATAACAACATTAAGTGTTATAAGTGCAATAATGATGGGCATACAACAAAGTGGTGTAGAGCAAAAATTCCAGAGACAAACAAGAACAAGAATAGTCAAAGGAATAAGAAGAATTAGTTGAGGAAGAAAGTGGACAAAGGTAAATATCAGTGTATGCTGGGAGTAGAAATACTTCCATCCCATAATTAATCACCTCAAGAAGAGGTGGAGGAGGGGCTAAGCTAAGAATCTCATTCTTAGCCTCGAGCCCCAAAGGTGACCCTTTGCCATTGATGACAAATGGGGAGAGATTTGAGTTTGGGGGAGAGCATTCAATCAGGGGGAGCAGTTTCTCAAGGAAAGCAGATTCTGAAAAATAAAAAAGAATGGTAAAAATAAAGGGGTTGCCATCAATGAAAAAGGGGGAGATTTTTGGAAATTTTGAGTAGTTTTGTTGTCATTGATGTCAAAATAATTTTGGTTTAATGTCATCATCATTAAGGACATCAAGTGGTTTTTCCAAAAGCAAGAAGGTCTTGGAAAGGAATAGGATATAATATTTATTTTTAATATTTTATGCCTAAAAAGGGCCCAAAGGATGAAAACCCGAGAAAGGAGAAGCAAGTTTAAATTAAATAATATTATTTTATTATTATATTATTTTGGACCAAGTAACAAGGAGAAGAAAAATGAAGTCCAAATTGAAAAGACCCATGAGCAATTTTCAAAGGTTTAATTTAAATTAAAATATTTTAATCTTTGATTAGAATTTTAATTTAAATTAATAAAGGAGAAAAAGGTTTTTAAATTTAATATTTAAGAATTAAATTCGAATTTTTAAAATTCAAAAAAGGGCCGACATGAGAAATAAAAAGGTGAATGTTATTTATATAGGAAATTATTTCCATTTCCTAAAGTGTTAATCACACCTTCGAATGCGAATAGAGAACATCGAGCACCGTGTCTAAGAGGAAGGCAAAGTGAAATTTAAGAGTTTGGAGGGAAACGAAACAACATAGCCCGCATAGTGGTTTGACTTCCCATCGATGACGGTAGTGCAGACGAAAGTTGGGAGAGAGTTAAGGTTTGTGTGGAGGAGATCATGATTTGATCCATGCAATCGACATTTTGGAGGAAGATCCCATCATTAAATTTGTTTGGAATTTTCATGAGGTGGCAGGTTTTGTTGGACAACATGCACGTTGTGTTTCATGTGGGCGAACAACCCACTTGGTGGCCTAGATTAGAGCTAGGGCATTGAGAGTGCAAAGGTCACATGGTCGAATCCACCAAAGTTTTTCTTTTATGGGAAGAACAAAAAAAATGTATGCCATTAGATTTTATTTGGTGTTGAAATTTGAGTGCTTTGAGATTATCATGAATGTTAAGTGCTTAGGGGAATTATAAGGTAAAGAAAAATTTAAATAGTTTTATTTTGATTTTTGGTGATTTAAATTTATAAGGTAAGTATATTATAAGGTGTATAAGGGTTTTTCTATGCATGTTGTTTTAATGAAATTTTTGAGTTGAATATTGTGAGTTTGAAGATTATAAGGTGTGCATGGAAAATTGTTGAGTGTTGTGCTATGGTAAAATTATTGAGTTGAATATTGTGAGTTTGGAGATTATAAGGTGTACAAAAGGATTTGTTATTTTGTATGGAAAATAAGCTTTAAGAAAATTATTCTATGAAGATCTTGAGAGAGGTTGTGGTAACCTAACCTTAGTGTTGGCAAGAAAAAATTGAGTGTGGTTAAGACAGGTTTTGAAGACATATCTCCATCAAAATAAAAGATATGGGTACATCTTCCTTATGAGTAAAATATTGTTGGATTGGATGTTGTGAATGCTAAGTTGGAGTGAAAAGTATTTTCTGATAAGCATTGTTGATTTTGGTATTTATATATCCAATATTGATTGATGAAGGTTTTTCTAGAATAAAGGTTGGTGATAGAAGCCTTGTTTGATAAGCATTGTTGGAAATATTGAGGGAATCTTCATGTGCATGATTAGGGATTGTGAAATATCATGAGTATGATTGTTATGTGAGGTTTTTTTTATAAGCATTGTTGAAAAAGCCTTCATTAAGTGTTTGTTGAGAGGAGTTGACTGAGCTTAGTTGATTGGAAGTGTTGAAGTGATAGTTCAAGTTCTATGAAATAAATTGTTCTTTATTTCTAGATTGAGTTGAAGGAAATATTGAAATTGATTGAGCATTGTAGTGAGTGTGAAGCATATTGATTCTCTAACAATTCTCTATATGTTTCTATGAGATTAAATAATATTCTGTGTGAAGCTTGTTTGTGTGATTGAAGAGGTTTTCTATGATAGATTGAGTTAAGTTGAATAAGCTTTAGTGAAAGCTTGTGAGCTAATTTGAGTAAGTCCTAGAGTGGAATTTAGGATAGATTTTGTGTGAGATTTTTTGGAAGATTACAATTAGATTGGACAGAGTTAAGGCAAGTCTTGATGAAGACTTGTTGAGCATATTGGACAAGTTCTAGTGAGGACTTGTTGAGCAAAGTTGAGGTAAGTCTTGGTGAAGACTTGTTGAGAAGATTGGATAAGTTCTAGAGAGGACTTGTTCGATAGATTTGAGGTAAGTATTAGTGAAGACTTAAGAGTAGTGATAACGAGTTCTAGTAAGTACTTTTTGAGCAGAGTTGAGGCAAGTCTTGTTGAAGACTTGTTGAGCATATTGGATAATTTCTAGTGAGGACTTGTTGGATAGATTTAAAGATAGAGATTGAGAGTAGATTGGATATGTCTTTGAGAGATCTTGTGGATATATTTGAGGCAAGTATTTGAGAAGACTTGTTAACATAATTGATTTATTAATTTATTCAAACCTTGAGTTAAGGTTTGGGGCAGATCTAGCAGAGTTGATTTGTGATGGATTCAACCTTTGTGTTAAGGCTTGAGGACTGATTTGAGGATAGAGTTTGGTAAAATTTGATGATAGGTTTATGCCATACCAGAGACAAATATTGATCATATTTGTGCTAGACCAAAGGACTATGTTTAGTGCATATCAGAGATAGATATTGAGCAAATTTGTGCTAGATCGAAGGACTATATTTAGTGCAAATTTGAGACAGAGCTAAGAGCAAGCTTTGGAGGTGACAAAGTATAGAGGACAATAGTCTCTAGTGGATAGAGGTCCATTATATAGGGTAGTGAAGATAGGTCTTTTGAGTGAGGGTAGGATTCTTCAGTGGATAGAGATCCATAAGTTAGTGCAATGGAGGTAGCGGTTCTTCTAGAAGATTACCAGCTAGAGTAGAGGAGAAGAAGTTCTCCTGTGGACAAAGATCCATAAACTTGATTAGGGGATTGGCATCTCCTTTGGATAGAGTTCCATAAACATTGTAATAGGGAAAGGATTCCCAAGAGATTTGTTGAGAAAATTTTAGTGAAATATTTTCTTCGTGTAGCCCACATTGGGTGAACCATGTAAAATTGGTGTCTGTATTATGTGTGGTGATTTGTGAATTGCTTTGATTTCTACTGTTGATATTTCCATTGATATATTACATAATAGTGTTTGGGAAAGAAAAGTAAAAAATGGTCTTATACTGTTCACCCCCCTCTCAGTATAAGCTTGTGTTCTTCATCTTTCGTAGAGAGACAAATTCAGATTCTAATATTTTACATTCTAAATATTTTGCCTTTAACTATTATGCCATATCCTATTTAATTTTCCTTCCCTCTTCAACTTTTACCTTGAGCTCTGTGAGGTTTTGTAGAAGTTCCATGTTTGCTTCCTCATTCTCTTGGATTTGATCCTTCAAACTTGAATTCTTCCTTCTAACCTTTTCCAAGTTTCTAAGAGAAGTAATAAATTTCTCTTTTATATCGATCATGACCTCTTCTCCATTTTTTGAGGTCATGTATGTTCTTGTGGGATCTTACTTAAAGTTTTTAGGCTTTTCATGAAGGAACCCGTTCTGATACCAATTGAAGAACATAATATTATACTAAGAGTGGGGGTGAATAGTATAAGATAAACCTTTTTACTTCTCAATCCAAATTATAATAGTAATAATATCAAAGTAGTAAAAAATACACACATCATCACACAAATGAGAGACATGATTTAATGTGGTTCACCCAATGTGGGATACTCCACGGAGAAAATATTCCTTATAAATTTTTCTCAATGAATATTTGGGAATCAAATCCCTATTACAATATTTATGGACCTATATCCAAAGGAGACACCAATCCCCTTATATTATGGTTTGTGGATCTCTCTCCATAGGATATCTCTATTCCCACTACTCTGGTTTGTGGATCTCTCTCCACAAGAGAACTCTATCCCCTCTACTTTGGTTTGTGGATCTCTCTCCATAGAAGAACTCTTTCCATTTACTCTAGATGGTGAATCTCTAACACATAATACCTTTGTCCCCACTGATCTGGCTAGCAGATATTTATCCACAGGAGACCTCTATACCCACTATATTGGTTGGTGGATCTCTCTCCATAGGAGACCTCTATCCTCTCTGATATGATCACCTCCAAAGTTGGTACTCATATCTACTTAACTTTACTGAAATCTACCCCAAGATTTCTCAAAATACTTGCTTAAATTTACTCTCAATCATTCTCAAAGACTTGCTCAAATCTATCCTCAAGCCTTCTCAAAGACTTGCTCAAATCTATCCTCAAGCCTTCTCAAATACCAATCTCAAAAATGCATAATCCTCCTTCACAAAATTGATCTCAAACACTTGATAGCATGTTGAGGATTCAATATGTTCCATAAATACCCTTCACTCAGATCGGGGGGAATATACCTCCAAAGAATTTTCATCATTTCTAAATGCACATGGGATTAAGAGATAGCTGACAACAACCTATATTCCATAGCAAAATGGAGTTGTTGAGAGGAGGAACCATTCCATCATGGAAATGGTTTGTTGTATGCTTAAGGGGGTACATCTTGAGCATGAGTATTGGGTAGAAGCAGTAAATACAATAGTATACCTTCTAAATAGAGCACCCACAAAAGCTCTACAGGGCATGACTCCATAAGAAGTATGGAGTGATAGGAAACCCTCCATTTCTCATCTAAGGGTTTTTGGATGTAAGGAATTCAT